>OY982584.1:7788537-7851361 GCA_963859945.1 Euplagia quadripunctaria | reverse complement strand
GAGTAACTAGCGTCCAACTCATTCAGTCATCTCATTGTGAAGGAGATCACGAACTTTCTTTTTAAATATGAAACGGTTTGTGGACATCCTGATTTCAAGAGGGAGTGCATTCCAGAGGAGAACTGATTGAACGTAGAAAGACGAGTTTACGAAGTCGGAGTTGTGAGAGGGACATAAGAGAAGCAGATTATTTTCTGAACGGAGATTTCTGTCATGATTAGAGGACAAGAAGCGGAAGTAGGGAGCTAGGTAGGAAGGTGAAGATGGAGAGTTGAGAAAAGAAAAAAGAGAAGTCAGTGCTCGCAGATTACGGCGCTGGCGAATAGGTAGCCATTTTAATTGGGAACGTAAAGCAGACACATGGTCATACTTGCGAAGATTGAAAATGAATCGAATGCAGTTATTGAGAAGACGATCTAATTTATTGAGAAGGTCTGCATTCAGGTCAAAATAACACACATCACCATAGTCTATAATAGGCATAATTAGGGATTGCATGAGTGTAGTTTTAGTTTTAGGGGGCAGGAAATTCTTAAGACGATACAGTGTTCGCAGGGTACCAGTGACTTTTTGACTCACGTGAGTAACTTGAGCTCGCCAGTCAAGAGTCGAGTCAATGAGTAAACCCAGGTTCTTGACCACTGGACTTAGAGGTATACTTGAACCATTAAAGACAACTGGTGAAATTGACGTAGTATCCAGCCTACTTATCATCTGTCTGCTCCCTACGACGATCGCCTGACATTTGGTAGGGTTCACAGATAAGCCAAACCTCGACGACCAGCATTTTATAAATTCTAAGTCTTTGTTCACTTCGGCGATGGCTTTTGGTATGTCTTCAACCCTTGCTTGAGTATACAGCTGCAAGTCATCGGCATACAGGTGATACGCACATTAAAGGTGTTGAGTGATGAGATTGATAAAAATTGAAAATAGTAGTGGAGATAGTATTCCGCCTTGAGGGACGCCAGCGTGGAGATCACACCAACTCGATGACAAGTCATCAATGCGAACACACTGTTGTCGCCCCTGAAGATAGGTAGAGAACCAATCCAGTGCCTCTGAAGAGATCAGAAGATATGAAAGAATGGATAGCAAGACATCGTGACTGACAGTATTGAAGGCATTCGAAAAGTCAACCAAGGCTAGTACTGTAACCTTGGTATCTTCCATGCCCTTCCTAATATCGCCAGTCACTTTAAGAAGAGCGGTAGCTGTGCTGTGACTGGGCCTGAAGCCAGATTGCAGCGGACTTAGAAGTTTATGTTGGTATACGAACTGTGAGAGTTGCTTGTGCACACAGGCCTTAAGCACCTTAGATAGAAAGGGAAGAATAGAAATAGGTCGAAAGTGGTCAGGACGAGAGGGGTTATTATTTTTAGGCAAAGGGATGATGTAAGCCTTACGCCAGAGGGAGGGGAAGGTTCCAGAGTCGAGGGAAAAGTTAATTATATGAGTGATTACTAAAAGAATATGGTCAAGGATAGTAACAATCATGCGACGACTAATGCCATCATGGCCCACAGCATTAGAACGAATGGACAGAATAATCTTTTTGATGTCCTCAGAAAGCACCGGAGAAAATTCAAAGGAGTCAATAGTGGGACTGGTGATTTGATGATCCAGCGTAGTTGTAGATGAAAAATGATGGTTGATATCATTCAAACCAATTGCCTTCGGAAACTCAGGGCGTTGCTGTTTGCCAATACCCAACGTACCAAGAAATTTCCAGATACCGGAAGACGAAGAAGACTCTATATTTTGAAGAATGTGTCGGCGTTTTGCGTTACGTATCACCTGGTTACAGCGATTCCTTGCAGCCTTATAAAGGTTCCATTTGACTTCACACCGATCCTTTCTGAACCGGAGGAAAGTCTGATCCCTCCTTCTCATCGCCATTCGAACCTCTTCGGTCATCCATGGTGCTGGCGGACGCTTCAGTTTTACTGTCCTTATAGGAGCGTGGATATCATATAGTCTGACAATTTTTTTAAATTTTAAGAACACGTATTTTTTGGTATTGGTGATTAGTATCATAGATTATTTTCTCAAGAAAAATTGTGTGAGCATGGTATTTCTTTTTTAATGTCAATATAAAAGTCTAATTTATATTTTAGTAAGTACTCATTTTAAATGTAAATGTAGAGGACTCGTAAAAAAAATATTAGTCATAAAGCACAAAATCGCCGTGACTAATCAATCCACTGTCAATAAAAACCAGTATAAGTACAACAATAATAGTAACTACGACTTGTGTCATAAAACTCATGTAGGTATGTATTTATGACTAATATAATGACCACAAATACATTATATCATTTATTATTCCGGTTAAAGGTATTACACGTCACTATTGTGCTATTTATTCTAATACGTGCGTGACACGTACGTATGAATACATGTACTTACCATATGAATATTATTGGTCATTTATAGGTATACTGGGTAGGTTTGTATGTATAAAATAAGTGTGTTCTATGGAACATACTGACATAACTGTTGCTGCGACTTTGTTCGCGTGGAAATTTTGGTGTAAGTCTATCCCACGGGAATCGTACATTTTTCGGCATAAAACGGAGGTGCTATTCCAGATCTATCTCTATGCCAAATTACATATAGATCTAAACAGCAAACGGCGGAAATTGTGAATTGCGAAATGCGTGAAAAAGTACCAAACATCCATCCTCACAAAGTTAAGGCATATTTACAGAGTCAACACAAACATTCACATACATTAATCAATTACAAACTAACTAAGCCTTTATAATATTAATAAGATTATCGAATTGAAAGTGCATACAACTTTGCTAGGAATTTGTATGTATGTTGTTAAACCTATACAGAATCAGATAGATTCTTGTACAAGTAAACCTTTCGAACTTTATATATGGCCCTACACTGAATGGGTCCGGGCCAATGTTGTATCAAAATTGTTTTCTTTAATTTAATTTGTATGTGCATTGGAAATTAGTGCGGCATATACTGTAACAAATGTCATACAAATTCGTTCAGCAATTTCGAAGTGATTTATAACGGTCATGTTCACAAACCTGCACATTTACCTATAATAACTATTACGATAACTCAAGGATATATTCACATCGAATTGAATCTGATCAGAAGCCAACATTAATTGGTCAAGATTAATCATGTTAATTTATTTTGCTTTATTCATTTTTTTTCATACAATTTTTTATGCATTTGCAATTGCTTTAAAACGAATCCCATCAAAAATATAAATGTGAAAATGGGAGCCAAGCTCAATATTAAGAATATACGTCGTTATCGACTACGCTGACAAAAGAATTGAGATGTAAATGATTCCCAAGTTCTGTAGATAATCCTGAATATTTGACTTAGCTAGTTTTCTTATATTTGGCTAAATAACTTATCTTCTTTATTTCATACGCAAGTTACTTACACATACTTACATTTATATTGTAAGATGAACATATCTTACTCTTCTTAAAGATTGGTATGCTGTTATAACTAGCCAAGTCCGCAATCCGTACGTCCGCTAAAAATATTGCTATTATAATTTTGAAACGCGCTAGGTATTGTTTGGAAAATATTTTAAATCGTAAAAATTTACTGTTTTCTGATTTTTTCCTTTGCATACACACAAATTCCCAGTTGGACTCCAAATTTCAACTTTGTAGGTCATCGGGAAGAGGCTTAGGTTTTTGATCTACATGTCAGTCAGTCAGTGATAAAAATGCAGATTTTTAATCGATAATATCTCGATGACTGTGTAAGCTGTATTTATAAAATTTGGGGCTCTAGTTAATGTAAGGGGTTTTAATAAATAAACAAAAAATAAATTAGTTATGTAAAATAGATTATGAGTTATTAAGCGGTCAATAGTTTCTCCAAATGGTTCGTGTAATATAACACACAGCTGCTGCGTTGCTAGTTCCTTTTTCTTGAACTTGGCTTGACACGCTGCCGCGTGTCTAGATACCGAGCAGTAGCTAACTTAGAAGAGATGATCGGACGAATTACCTACGTGTATTCAAAGGCTATAAAAGTGTGAGAGAGATAAGAGAAACAATGCGTTCATAAAAAATATTGTGTGTACATATCCTTTTGTGTTAATCTGAAGTTTTATGTTTCTTTGTAAATATTCACATTAAATCCATTACACTAAATATTTATGCTAAAAATGACTAGGTAGGTATTCTTGTGCTGCTTAATTACATATTTCCCCTCGCGACCTATACATATATTATTTCTTATGGACTTTATCAGGTGTGAAGAATCGGCGCAGGAATTCCACTAATGTCAAGGGTTTTATATCTTCTAAGTTAGCAAATAATAAAAATGTAAGAAAAATGACGTCTATTCGTCCATCTTTGAAAAACCCTTGCGATCTATCCTTTGACGAGTACAACCTAAGAGCAATAATTATTGCTCTTAGAGTACAACAATTAGCTTAATGGCACCCTATTTGACGAGTCGAACCCATCACTGGAATTGGCCAATATGAGCAGTGTCGTGGCTCCACTCACAATACAATGAATATGATCATTTGTGGTAATGTATTAAAACAGTAGTATTATACATTTTATGTTTATTAGAAACTATACGCTTTTACTCATGTTTGTATTTCGGGGATGCCCGACTATTTTCGGACCCGACGGGGGCCCTTTTTCAAGGAGTGAAGCGTCCTGCCGCGACGGTCTGTGAGTGTGACGCCTGACACCGTCGCGTTGACAAACATGAATACCACTCACGAAAGTTTTTATTGTAACTTATACATTTTATTTTAGCTTGGGATATTCACATTCAAATTAAACTTTTAAATATTTAAATTATACTAGAGATCGCATGGTGGTCGAATTTCGACCGGTTCGGTTTATTTCATTGGCCAATATTACTTGACTACCTGTCATTGTATATACTTTTGTACCATGACAAGTACAAATATATATATGTACTGGACACTCATAGCTGTATGTGCCCGTTTTTCCATTTTTTTGTAGCAAATATTGTTCAAAAATTTTAGCATTCGTCACTTCTTTTCTGTGTTAACTATAAGTGTGCGAAATTTTGTACTCCTCCGCCCGCCCAATTTTCGTAAAAAGGGATCCAAAGTTTTCGCTTCACGTGTTAATATATAGAAGATGTACAGTCATACGGATACGGCGCATACAGATTTTACTATAGAGATTTCACATAACTTTTAATATTTTTAAAGGAAACTGTCATAAAATGGAAGCTATTATACAATTTTACAACTTTATTTCTATGTACATAATTATAGATCAATTATACGACACCATACAAAGAAATATACTCACTCATTTTGCTTTCATGGCACACCACATTAGACAATACAAACAGACATCAATACCGTAGAGTAGAGTACGTCTGACTGAGTATCCATTGCTACTTCTATTGTAGGCAAATCGATCAATATTTGTTCACAATGTGATTTAATACAATACATAATTCATTTTCAATATTTTATCGCTTATGTATTTGAAAGATGCCTCGTTCGTTCGTGTACTAAATCTGTGTCATTGTAGGCTGGCCATGATTTTTTCCCTGGAGAAAATGCCTACCAATTAACACACATATATCAATACAATATACTGCTTAGTTCCTGGAATAATAATGAGGATTTCTTATCCTTATATGAGCAGATATAGTTGTTTTACTCTTTATTTAGAACCTTTTATGAACAGTGACAGTGATTTTACCCTATACCGTATTTCCTGTTATGCAAAATGACCATGCAGCACTGCGTATAAAAATGTCTTTCAGGATCATAATTTGGTTAACGAATCCTACTAATATTATAAACGTGAAAGTTTGTGAGGATGTATGGATGTATGTAAGTTTGTTACTCTTTCACGCTACTTTTTATCCCGATATTCCCACGGGATCGGGACTTACGCGGGTGAAACCGCGGGGCGCTGCTAGTGTTACTATATGCACCTCATCAACATGTCACCTCTATATAGTTTGATGTTACATCCACATATACAGGTTGTCCTGTTGAGGTGACAAATTCATTGGTTTTGGTATTTACCAAAAACTATCCCACATTAAAAATAATAGGACATAATTCACATAATTCAGTTGTATCTGTATTTCTTTATACCTTATGTATATCTGTGTATATGTAAAATTAGATAACGAATTAGTATACTTTCATGACATTTGTCTCAAGGTTGTAATTAACATATTGATTTATTATTCAATGTATTACCAATTTTGTATACAGTCATGTCTATAAATATCGATTTCCATTTAAATATTATCTTACAATATTGAAGAATTAAGCTTTAGATTAAACACGTTTCTCAAGATTGTAAACACAGCGCTTATAAATAAAGTTTAGTTGTACTTTGTCAAGAGTGGCTCCACTAGCCAGCCTTATCTGAACGCATAATGGACCGTTTTTGAGCCTAAATGCGGAAACAGAGGCTCTACCTACTCTGTCCATTCATTTATTTTATTTTTTGACAGTTTTTTTTAGAGTCATTATTAATGATCATAGTGGGAGAGCCACGCTTCGGCACGTATGGGCCGGCAGTGATGCAATGTTTCATTATTTTTCGCCGAGTGAATGAGGTTACTGGAGGTCCTAACCCTTTCTGCCCCCCGTTCGCCTCTTCCTCCCTCACCCCCTCTTCCCCCTTCCCCTGCTCCCACCTTAAATGCCGGCAACGCACTTGTGACTCATGAGTTGCAGGTGCCCATAGGCGGCGGTAGTCACTTACCATCAGGTGACCCGCCTGCTCGTTTTGCCTTGTCGTTACCAGGCCATCTAACAGACTAGGAACTGGAGTACATAGCTCCAGACCCCGGGTTCTGATGCTTTTATCTACTTACGAATACCTTTAGGGTTTGGTTTAAACGTCACGCGTCATTTCGTGTAAACAGAATATAACTAATGAAATATGGGAAGGTATTTCTATAACCTTTCCTAACTGGCACAGGCATGTTTCACAGTTCCTTTACCGTATATAAAAATAGCTTATATTACTAACGCAGTAACACCATGGCGATAAGGTCAAGGTAAATACTACTTTACCATCAACTTGTTGCGTTATTGTTTTAGCGGTTTTAAAAGTTGTTGTCTTTTTCAGATCTAGAAGTATTTTATGGTGTCTGGGTTTTTTAAACGGAAAATATATCCTTCTTTCGAAAACATAAGTAGCTATAGAAGATAGCTTTTTTTTTATAAAAAGCGATAAATCTTGAATAAAATTTAAAATATTTTGCCGATGGTTTTTATACTTTGGGTGGACTACAAAATAATTATACTTTTAATGCTGTGAGTAATGTACCTGTCAAATGTCTACTTACGTAATTTACCACCTCATTGCATGCACATTGAAAGACTTCACAAATCTCTAAGAGAATTTCTGGTACACAAATTTACTAATAAAGTTTTCCTTTACCGATGAAAAAATGTCGAGCCTATCCCACAATTCATGGACTTAGTATTCTATTGGACTGTATCTGTACACCGCATGCCCGCGCGCATCTGGTGTCCAATCGTTATCTAATAAATGCACAATGCCCGTCGCTGGTCAGTGTGTCATTCATGACTATCCCAGCCATTTATAGCATTATTTGCGTACTGCTTCGTATTGTTATATTGTTAAATAGTAGGTGAATAAGGAACGGGATTATATTGTTATTAAATCTGATGCGAATACTATAGGTATTCCCAATCCCAGGTATCATCAACCAGTTCTGTAAGCACATCGACACATACTTGGGCTTCACTTCCAGTTTCATCATGAGATAAAAACCTGATCGGAGTCTTCGTTGCCAGATAGTTATACCTTTTATGTATTTGTCTCGCCATCAACATGTAGCTGATGCTAATAAGTCCGATTAAAAATAATATTAATAATTCTTTCAAAAAAAAACCGACTTAAAAAAACGATTCCATAAAAGACTTAGGTATATGGCCATTGTCAGAACTGGACCAAATTGAAATGGGACCACACGAGAAATACCAGCTTTCAAATAAAAAAAAGAATCATCAAAATCGGTTCACCATGTCGAAAATTCCGAGGTAAGAAAAAATTATAATCGAAAAAAAATATAGTCGAATTGAGAACCTCCTCCTTTTTTGAAGCCGGTTAGAAATATAAAATAGATTCTCTCGAAAGTCCTGTTAAAAATGTACAGCATCTAGTTCACGCATTTATACCCGAAAGGGTTTTTTGATTTACACATCTACGTTTTATTATATGTATAATATCCATAATATAATCATTATGTAGTAAGTTGCCCAACAAAATATCGGTCACTTTCTTGTTCGTCCAAACTTCGGAACTGCAATTAAGTTCAGTTGAGTTCTTTGCAACGACATAGAAAAACCAAATACTGCTTTATCCGAGAATTGAACCCAGAATTTCAGGACGGCAGTTTATACAATACACCGGTGTCAAAGGGCAGACTCGTTTGAATAGAATAGAAGATATAGTTAGGCTGAATAACACAATATGACATGGAGTTGATACCAACTAACTACCTGACGATGCCATTAGCCATTTCCTTATTCGCTTAGGCATTTTCGCAATTTCCTTAGCGTGACTGTGCAGTTTCAATACTAAAATTAAATCTTATTGACATACAGACTGACATCCGCAATCCAGCAGACGCGTAAAGTTAATAATACGAATAAAGTTCGATGATACATTAAAAAAATAAAGATAGAATTTCAAATAATCGTTTTCAATGCTATTCTTTTCGATTTTTTGTTGATTTTAATTACATGAATTTAGTCTATGAAAAATAATTAACTGTCACGTCGCTGTAAAAAGCTTTAGAAGTGTCAGTGATGAACAATAACACCGTCATGAAAGTGGCTTGGCGAAAAACATTTCTACGTCCAACGGCCTTGTTTGTACCAACTACAAAAACATCTTTATGACCGACTCGTCCTCATGCCAACAACTTTCAAACTTTCCTGTGGCTCCTCAACACAGCTGCTGTAAACATTTCCAGCTTTCCAGCAAATACTTAAACGTCGTAGGGCGGTTAACTAACAGACATTAAGCGATATGGTTTATTGTTATCGCTATTAACTGTTGCTTCTGGCTTTCTTTAAATTTAGCTCTGATTGACTGATACGCCAGATTAACGAGCGCTATTGTTACCTTTCCTTAAGACAATAAGTTATCGTCTTGGATTATTCAGTAACTCAATAATGTACTGTACTGTCATACTGTTTCAGTTTTTCTCCAGTTTAATATGAAAAAGTTGTTACGCACGTAGTATAATTTTAGTTAGAGTGCCTAAAATAATCGCCAATCGCCTCTGGCATGCAGTAGGACCAGCACCTAACGGCATTATTACTGAAAACACATTTTATGGTTTTCTACTTTGCACGTGTGGAGCCTGGTACACATTCCATATTCTTAGTCGAATAATGGTTTAATTATAGAGCTAACTAACAATTTCCTTTGTAACATTGAAACTCTAAAATTGTATCTAAAAAGCATTTACATCAACAAATGTAAATTGAACTTACTTTTGTAACAGAATGTAAAATAGTTCTTGTTTAAAAGCACCCAATCCATTCCTCACCGTTTAGTTACCTTTTGAGGTCGCCAGTTGCCGCCCGATTCTAGGACTCATTAACTCTTACGACTGCTCTTTGTGTAGCTAATTCATAACCACTTGTTTATGCTATATATTTTATCCTTCCTAGTCTTATAGAATAGTATGTTCCAATTTGTTAACCTATTAATGGTCTCCAGTATAGAATTTTAAGTCTAGCATCTGCCGGTCTTTTGACAAATGTGGCCAGACCATTTCTTGTAAGCTTTTTTGTTATTTCAGCTAATTTGGATCTGGCTACTTCAAAGAAACTTGAAGCATACTTTGTTCCATAGCTTGGTACGCGGCTATTTGTGAACTGGCCCTACCGTTACAACATTAACCGTTAGTGTCTATGTTTTGGCATCGTTGGTTATAACGGCACAACGCGCTGATCAAGGACCTTCGTCTTTAAGCGTTGTGGTGAAGGCGACTAGTAAAGACTAAAAAAAAAAAATTCAGCTTAATCTGGTTTTTGAAGGTTTTTCTATTGAGCTGAATAACAGGGGTAAATAAAATATTGTTGGAACTCTTTAAGCGACTTAATTTTAAGCGTCGACCCTCTGACGTCAATAGGTCTCGGTGTGACATGTTCATTGAACGTAATGATAATCTCACGCTATGTAAGTAGTATATACCTACTCGTATTATTTATTCTAAGGTATAATATTTTTGTATATCAAGACAATAATACTGTCTATAATTGCTGATATAACGTTGGCCTGAATAATAGCTAGATCTTTAACTAAAGTTATCGCCGAGGCTATCAAAATCTGATGATTTGGTTTGAGCAGTGCATGTGTGATGTCACGAGAGTATTGGCTCGGCGCCATTGTTTTTACATTCTAATACACCGGTTCGAGTAGGAAACTTAGCTACACCGATATTTATGAAATATTTTCTTTGGTTATTTATAAAGTATCCTATGACTAGGTGAAGGACTGAGGGAAAATTAGTTTTTTAGAACTGAGTCACACTAATGTTCACAATAAATCTTTTGGGGTCACATTCGGGATTCCTTAGCACATACAATGGTAGAAAAAGGCAATAAGCCGTAAAACGCAATTTTGTGTTCCAGTTTCTTCTCCTTATTAACATTATTGTTTTTATCATGACATTTATAATGTGTAGATATACATTTACCATTCAATTCTCTGGGACATGCCTTTTTTGCCAAAAAATTGCCTTAATATGATAATAATAATTGATATAGCTTCAATCCCAGTAAAACTCTTTTGGCGACAGGCTAATTAATAGTACAACACATGGCTTACGTAGAATAGACTTGAGGCTTTTTGAAAAAGCAACTCTGAAAACTAATGTATTAGATTTAATTCTTCAATATATAAGTTACATTTACTTATCGAGACCAGGCGCAGCCTAATATGTACGATTGCCATTATTCGATATTTCTCTAGAGCTACCATGAATATAATATTAATGTTTTTCTTGTGTAAGGATGGCGCACGTCACTTGGTGCCTACTGAGTGAGCCAAAATTTTCTTAATCTTATAGGTAAAGGATTTTAAACTAGGTTTAGAATTTGGAATACGTGCTATAACTGATGATCTACTGATGATCAAAGGTGAATTAAATGTTGCTAGTACTTAATTCGCTTGTGACTCTTATATAAACTAAATATTGACTGGCCTGTTGGTCTAGTGGTTAGTGACCCTGACCGCTATGCTTATAGGTCGTAGGTTCGATTCCCGCCTGAGTCTGGGTGTTCTTTGTGTTCGTTGTTTCTACGTTTGTAAAGTCCCCCGCGACACAGGAGTAATTCCTAAAGCGGGAGTTGTCATTAAAAAAAAAATTCATAGAATCCTGTCTCAAGGTTAACGTAGTCCGCATTTCAAATACTACTTGAAATTTTAGCATAAGCGAAATTTCAGTAGTTCAGTTACATCTGTATTTGTGTTTCTATATTATTTTTTGCATCTATATAAATTGGGAGTGTCTGAAGGCTTTAATATACCCAAGCGGGAACCAAGTTTTGGTTTTAGAACAGAGCCTTGCGGTACACATCTTTTAATAAACTACTATTGTAATTTTTTTTAATTATTTGAAAGTAAAATATGTATCAATTTACTCGTTTTTCCCTGCGGATTAGGTCGCATTTAACTTATTTTTTTATACTTCGAGAACAGTATTTTTTATACTTCGAGAACAGTATTTTTTGTACTTCGAGAACAGTATTTTTACCCCCGACGCAAAAACGACTGGGTGTTATAAGTTTGACGTGTCTGTGTGTACCGGTACGGTACGATTTTGATTTTGTTTTTTTTGTTTGAAAGGTGAAGTAGTCGGGAGTGTTCATAGATGTTTGATTGAAATCGGTTCAAGATGGCCGCGCCACAAAATGACGGATTACATATTTTTTCACAACTCCCTCAATATGGGTATCAAATGAAAGGCCTTGACTAGTAGAATACTATACACTATGATAAATTTCAAATCCAAGATGGCCGTTCATACTATTTTTATTATTTTGTGTTGGGGGATTTTTTAATTTTTAATTTATAGTTATTTATACTTCTAGAACAGTATTTTTTATACTTCCAGAACAGTATTTTTTCTGGATAGAAGGTACCCTAAGTCCTTTTCTATACCCCTGACAACGTGTATGCAAAATTTCATCATGATCGGTTGAGTTGTTAAGGCGTGGAAGAGTAACAAACAAACAAAATCACATTGGCATTAATGATTATTTACTTAAGTTCTAATTGTAATATCATTTAATTTCTGGTTTGATACTTTGCTTGACAATAATCTTCCGATGACAACTTAATATTGTATTGTTGTCATTAGAATCAATAATATTTATTAGCAAATGTCACACCTACTTGGAATTTCAACACATGTTTCACGTGCAAGCGAATGTTGACGAATACATATTATTATATTCTAACGTAATAATAGTTTTCCTTGAATGCATAGTAGCTGTTAGATCATTTTACAAGAATACCACACACTACAACACATGTTTTTATTAACGAACTTGTAAAATTTATATATGACGTCATCAAAGTTTTAAGTCATGAAATAGTTGTAAATTGTTGAAATGGATATTTAATTTTAATACAGGTATGATAAAAAAATAAGTGTTCAATACTAATTATTATTAAGTTCAATCTCCGGTCGCGCACTTCTGATTTTGCGAAATTTCATATGAATACTAGAAATTAATTTATCATTTGCTGAAGGGAAATATTACGAGGAAACCTGCATACCTGAGAACTCTATATGATGTTGTCGAAAGTTTTTAGTGTCAATCCGTACTAGGCCAACCTAACACAGGCCAATGCTCGTTAGTGGTACGCATCGTGGGCTGATTTTCAATTTTCACAAATTTACACACCATAGACTGGATGGGGACATTCATTGCTTAAGATAAGAAAAATAAATTCCCCCATGATTGTCTCACGAACTTTTATTGTTGTATGAATTATCAAAAGCTACAGATGGAATCAATTTCTAACACAATTATGGCTTGATTCTTCAATGTTCTGTAAAGTTCCTTTGACGTAATACAGAATGTATTACGTTAAAAGATATTGGAGAAAAATATTTTTAATTTTCTCGCTACAGTGGCCAGTATTTTCCCCAAAGTATAAATAAACGGGCGTTTTGTTAGCATCTCGATGAATTAACCTGTAGATTCTGAAATTATTTATGTGTTCAAATATAGAACGGGCTTAAAATACACTAGGATGAGTGAGCAATTTACGTAGATAGTTGTCTGCGAGAGTTATTGGTCTGTGTCAGTTTTTTGCATGCAAACGCACGTGAGGTTTAGTCAATGATACAGCGGGCGGCAGTCGCGGCGCGACCTCTCTACGCTTATCACGACGTACAACACTACGAGTCAATTAACCAATCAAGTTAATTCGTTTCAAAATTGGAATTTGTAGTGTCGTCCGAGTTGTAATTTAAAAAACAGCGCGGGAACCTAAAGAGATCTAAAGCTGACTCTACGGATTTTGTGTGCTTATGCTAATTTAACTGTGTTTAGTGGTGTTAATTTCTGCGAATATTCCGGTGATGTAACTGTGAATTGTTTGTATGGATCCTTTGTTCATCAAGCTCGGTGCTAAACAGTGTATTCCAAGAAACTGAAAGTGTTATAGTGACGCCTTAATTACGGATACTTCCTGGACTGCTTGGTATGTTCAAATAATGTCTTATAACCGTATGCTATAAATTAATAATGAATAATTGAATTTATCTATTATAATAAGATGATTACTTTTCATTTTACGTTCGGCACCAGTCTGTGGCTGAACGCCAGAATTTATTTTCAGTTTTACTTCGTGTACAGAATTTATTTTTGCGATGGATGCCCGCAGTTTTTTGTTTTAATGATTGCTTCGTCTACTGAAAATTTCGAGCTATATTTGAAATTAATGTGTTATAAAGGATACAACTTGATAAGGTACAGACTTTGATTATTTCTATGATTAAAATTGAACTATATTATTACGTACAGTAGAAAACGCACCTATTGATATACAAATTGCCTCAATTATGTTCGTGTTTATTTATAAATATATAAACTTTACTTTAAACCCTAATTTAAACCATTGGATTTTCTATTGAGAGGTTACTTATGGATTTGATTATCTGCCAATATATTATCGTCCACCTTACCACTTCCCGTTACTCGGGGTCTCCTGATCTCAAGGCGCCACTTGTACCGCTGGTAAGCATAGTCAGTAGATACACCTGCACTTCTTTATGTCATTGTTAACATTCATCATACAAGAAGTTAGTGGTCTACCTCTCTTTTATGTTGTCATTTAAAGGCATTTTTTCACCAAGTGCTCATCTGATCTCCGCATTACATGAACGTACAAGCCCAGCCTGAATTCGCTTACGTTTTAGGCGAAAGGTGCAACTTTGAAACTACCACACATACTCGTTTCGAATTTTATCCTAGAACGTTACTCCACCGGCGCAACGTAGCATGCACATTTCAAGGGTGTTTAGTTTTCGTCATCAATATTTTTCGTAGCCCAGATTTCGCTACTGTGGAGGAACGGGTGTTATGTCTCTCCAATACAAAGGACGGATACGCCGACCAGGCCAGGTGATCAGCGGCTCAACGGTTGATGTTTAGAAGTTGTAGATAATATTAACCGGCGCAAAAACTTTCATTGCGCGATGCTAGATTAGTAGTTACTCCGTAGTTCGGTGTGTCTTCGTTATGGCTCCTACACACAGTGCCGCAGGCACTGCCGACGGGTAAGCCGCGGTGCGTCCGGCGGCTTATAAACCCGCCGGCTTTGCCGCACAAAGAAGCTGCCCGGGTATGCCACCGCGTGCCGCGGGTTTTAAGGTCAGTTTGCTCCTGGCATTCACGAGTTAGTGTTGTGGTTGTGCGCGGTGCATATTTAAGAAAAATAAAGTAATTCCGTTCAATTGGGATAACACTGCATAGTGTTGCTTCTCATTGAACAATTTCACGCAAATGAGGTGTTGTGGAACTCTCGCAATTCCGATTATAAGGATAGAAATATTTGACATAGATAAAAATGAAATTGAGAGGATTAAACCAACCTCCGCTTCAGTACTATTTAGCATAAATTCAAAATCTTCGTATGTCATTTTTAAAAACCCAAAGAACATACTGTTGCGCAAATGTCGACACTCCACATCATCTTTTTTATAATTTTTTATCATTTTTGGGCGCTTTAAACTTGGGCGCATTCAAAACCTTCTTCTTCTTCTTTTAATTTTTTTACATATTAAAAAAAAGCTACAGCTGCGATGGCAATGTTGACGACTTCGTTGTTCATCGTAATCGATAACCAACCACAAAATGTGCACCTCACTAGCGTTCTATACGTTTGTCACAACTGGTACGATGCTCGGCGGCTTGTGTAAGTTTCTGCGGCACGTGCCGTCTGCACAGACGCCCGGGAAAAGCCGGCGGCACGTGCCGCTCGGCGAAAACCGGCGGTCTGTGCATGTTTTTCGAAATGCGAAAATCATACTTCTGGCATAGCGACCGTAGAGTCAAACTGGTCTTATAGCTGTTTCATAGTATACAGTAGTGTATATAGGTTTTTATTGGCATTTTCGGACAAAACTCCCCGTTAGCATACGCCTTTTATTCCATTCTGACGTCATTCTGTGGATAATTTCATTGAAAATCGATCCATCTTCTGGAATAACTGATCCTCAGTACTTATATATATTTACTCTAGATAAGGCTATGCCGCCGTGTACTTTCGTTTTGGCGTTGGTCAGGCTAGTATCGGGGTTAAATCTGCATAGCATACGTCTTTGTTCGACTGATGCGCAGCCCGTTAAGTTCCAGAGTGCTCCAGACTTTCCTGAATTTCCGGTGCACTGTATGAGATAAGGGCCACATCGTCCGCATAAAGAAGATTCCACGGTGTAGGTTTCTGGATCAGGCAATACATTATAGACTAGAAAATTTTCGTAATACAAACCGTTACCGTAGATGGAAGTTTTCAATTTTAAGCTTCTCATTAGTGTATAAAATCTATATAAACGGGTTAGAAAGATAGGCCACAGCGATATTCCCGCTAAAATCCGACTAAAGAAGTTTGATACTTAATTGACTGTTACATTGTAATCATAAAAAATATATTAAATAGCATTTGAAAAATACTGGCTGGTTTTACCACTCGATAGTTTTCTACTACCTGCGCTTCTACTTGAACCTTCGTTGAATTACAGGCGTGCTATTATAAGGTTTAAAAAGTCTCTACAACTTAGAAAATAGTATAAGGCCATGAGTCAGTGTTTACCAGAAGCGTCTTGTTTATTAAAAATATGCTGACCTTTAAAGATTGATCTCTTTCAAGGAGAAATATTTCTTTATTCCACATTTTCAACAGCATAGGCTACTCGTTAGACATATTGTCTTGTATTCACACAGATAGTACAATTTGGAATCCTTATTGGCTAAAACATGCTGAGGAACCTTACGTGGCACTTACAGAGAATATTTAACATTCTCATTGTAAAAACATACACTCCCCGAAAATGTATAAAGGTGAATTTCAAGAATTTGTAAAAATTAGGTTTTAAAAGGTCAAATGTAATGAAGCTTGACCTGTTTCATGAAGCCAACCTAAAACCGGCCATTTTAGAAGTCTTTAGGAGATGAATACGTTCAGCAGTGAATTTCCAATGAATTTAGATAATTTAAAAATAAATACTAGTGGAAATGCTTATTTTTAACAGAGAACCTTATCGACAAATAATTGAATTCAAATGCAAATCCAATCCCATCGGTATACTCCAAAACACAAAAAAATGACGTGATTAGTAATTTAACGCTCTTTGTTATCGTGATACAATTAGTAATAAACTGCAATGCAATAGGTAAATTTTGTGTATCTCCATGATCATAATGCACCACCAACAGGCTGCGATGATGCACCAAAAGTAGCTAGTTACGTCCCTGGTGTTACAAATGCTGATAGATTACGATACATTCATTAATTCTCACTTAGTAAATGCTCGTGGCGCCTACGAAGATAGTTCGTCAATTTTTGTCTCAGGGAAAATGAGTAATGTTCTAAGGTCGTGGGCGATAGGCCAACAACCTGTCAATGCCAATTTGAAACTGGCATTTTGAGTATTAGTAAATGGTGCAACCCTTTACTATAAATAACTACCCAACGTATCTAAGTATGCCGAGTTCACATCTCAAAGGTCGTGCAACCAGTGTTGCCAACATTTGAAACTTTTTCCTTTTAATTTACACGCCTTAAATTTAAACAGACTCACATACATTTTCGAATCAGAGGGCGGGAGGATTTTTGTTTGCAAAGAGATAGAGTATTTATTATTACTAGAGATCGCGTGGTGGTCGAATTTCGACCTTGGTTTATTTCATTGGCCAATATAACTTGACCTGTCATTGTATAGACTTTTGTACCATGAAAGGTCAAAATATATACTGGACACTCACAGCTGTATGTACCCGTTTTTGCATTTTTTTTAACTTTGTAGCAAATATTGTTCAAAAATTTTAGCATTCGTCACTTCTCTGTATAAACTATAAGTGTGCGAAATTTCATACTCCTTCCGCCCAATTTTCGTAAAAAGGGATCCAAAGTTTTCGCTTCACGTATTAATATATAGATTACAGACAGTTAAATAATAACTCCTTTCGTCTTCGCCGTAGTCGGGCAAAAAGTTACTAAAAATCTTGAAATTCTATCATCTACCCTCTATAACATGAATAAATATTGATAGGTCCAAAACACCTCTAAACCCTTTCTCCCTAAAAACTATACCACTTATTTCGTATCGAACAACATTGAGCACCTCGATATTACCTTACTCTAATGTAATAATAAATCAATTGACATCTAGTTTTGCGACCCTAAATAGTAAAAAAATATTTATCACTGTGTAAGAACCAGCCGTCTAGAAGAAAATACTGAGATTCTGGTCAATATATGGCCAGACCTCATATAGCGATTAAACCGTCAGTTTCGCGAGAATAACCAAATAATAACATACTATTATATGTTCTCTTAACTTGAACATATCGGCCTTCATATTGCTATGGTTATCATACCTATCGAATGATGTAATGCGGCGTGTTTGACCTCAACTCGTGTGTAAGTTATCTCGTATTGGAACCTGTTTTGATTGTAGGTTGGGACATATGTGTGTATCATAGCAAAAGTTTGAACACCAAAAACCAATCTACGATTTACTTTTATATTTAAGTTCACTTGTACTGGTTAATTGAATTTTTTAATATTACCGTAAATACAACGAGTTTTAAGTTGAAACTTTGGAGTTCCACAAGGAGGTATTGTAGGTACTTTCGGCCAAAATATCATCTAAATATACGTACATCTGCACATCTTGCTGCCAGCGCAGTATGTTCGGTTTATTTAATAGTTCTTAAGATAAACATTATCAGGAACATTCTGTGTTAACCTGAGTTCCTAAAAGACGCATTGTAGGCTATGTTAGCTGATTTAATAAGGACCTGACTCTTATGCTCGAAAATGGTCAATATAGCCTAGGGATACTTGTGATTATAGGTGTAATTATGCTAAAACTTCATTACCGCGCCACCAAGTTGCTGCTAAAGAAGCTATATCCAAGTTTTAGGTGGACACAATACATACAATAACCCAGAATAAAATTATCTATGAAGCACATAAATAATTGTCGACCCCATACGATTCACCAGGTGATCATTCTTTTCGTAAGTGTTTTTAAACTTACAAATTCTTAATTGTACTACTTTTTGATATTTATTCGACATATTAACAAGTAACACACCCAAGTTTCTAGTTCAATCTAGTACAGCTTAGTTATTTCCATACTCGCTGAGCCGTTCATGCAAACACAGCGTTTCAAGCTATTTTTAGATATACCGTTGCCGTGTGTTCAACCTGATTCTACCCTGTAAGGTCTAATAAATAATTTCTGAAATGTTTGCTGATATGAAAGGGAATTACCTTAAATGTCAAAGCGAAATTAGACGCGGTTCTTGTGAAGTTCGAGTCCAGTTCATGAATCCATTACAGTCGCATCGCAAAAATGTTACTATTTAATCATTTGTAAAATTTGTTTTTTTATTGTAATTTTTAGATATAATAGATTGGTAATAGACCAAAAATTGCCGACAGTGGTAGTTTTTCTTTCTCTCTAGACCTTTTTTAAAGTTTATTGCCACTCTATATTATTTCTATAAATCAAACGTTTGTTTGCAGTCCCAGCAAAGAGGTCATACATCAGCTAGAATTTATGGTTTATGACTGCACTAAACATTTCTTTTTATGGTATAGCTGGCAAACGAGCAGACGGGTCACCTGATGGTAAATGACTACCGCCGCCCTTGGGCACCTGCATCTCAAGGGTCACAAATGCATTGGCGGCCTTTAAGGTGGGGGTAGGGGAAGGGGGAGGGAACGCTGGAAGAGGAGGAGGGGAAGGGTTAGGGCCTCCGGTAACCTCACTCACTCGGCGAAAAGCAATTAAACTGTTCTATGAGGCTGTGGTATCACTCCGGTCGGGCCGGCCCATACGTGCCGAAGCATGGCTCTCCCACGATAAAACATTCGTTGAAAATAATCATAAATTTAAAACACTCTCCCACTCGAAAATCCCTTCAACGGTTAGAAAAGAGCTGATGATCTTCAAATGGCTAAACAGATTTTCTTGAGTTATATCTAAGAACACTCTCGATCAAGTCACCTTTCAAACGAAAAAACCACTTATCGGTCCATTCGTTTGGGAGCTACTGTACCACAGACAGACACACAGATACACAGATACGTCAAACTTATAACACCCGTCTTTTGCGTCGGGGTTAAAAAAACAAAAAAGATCAAAAGAAAAAAGTATGCTAAGGTTATAACGTCGTATTAGTCATACGCTATAAGCTATCCTACTTGAAAAGTTTCCAAGGAGGTCACTAGTGACCACGTATGCAAATACCGCACACAAAGGACAGGGCATTGATGAATGGCTCCATGATGACTCAACTTACAAGTAAACAAACACCTGAATACACCATGAATATCAAACATTAAAATGACCCGTAATTTGAGTTACCAGCTACCTTTAACAACTGGCTTGAATAAAACCACACCAGATATGATATTTGTCAAATCAAAAGATGTTCAACTTCAATTTTTGGTTTGTGGCTTAGTGGAGTAACCACAATTTTTCCAATGTCTCAAAAGATGTTATAGACGACATAAGAAATATGAATCCATAACTTGACATTACAAATTATAACGTACATTTCGTTCAGCAACCTGTTCTAATGTCAAAGTCGCTGCGTTCACAATCCATCAGAAATTATAATATAATGATAATTCAAGCATTGTAAATTGAAGTACTCAGTTAGAAAATGTAATACTTATTCTGCTTTGTGTATATTAAGCACAGTCGGATAAGGAATCCTTATCAGTGCATGGTTAATCTCGTAACTCTCTGAGTAAACGTTTTGTTGACACGCACGTTTAAAACGATGATAATGTTGTGACTTAAATAGTTCATATTCTTTTTCTTTCTATTTAAAAAATACTTAATTAAATAATTTGAGGGAGGAGTGTTTAGAAAAGCTACCAGGTTGACACCACACTCATCGGCTTTACTAAGTGACCCATGAGAATTGTTCTAGAATATATTTCCGTATAATTTTACGTCTTGTATTAGGGCAGTGTTCTTACGTTATACCACAGTATATGTATATATATGTATATATACATGTACTATGGTTATACGAATTAATATCGTATCCATCAGACGAATAATGATTTAAATTTGTGAATTGGCTGATTAGATGAGGATATCTTTGATGTAATGAAGGATAATTGTGCACAAGTGGAGTTTAGTTACATGGAAAACTGAGAATCTTCAATAGATATGTTACTTCAATACACTTGAAGTAAAATTATACATTGGGTAGACTCTGATCTAAATCATGACATTACAAGTGTCTATAACAATCAGGGCTGTCAGATTGTATAATGGATACAAAATTCATAAAATTCGGTTATCTTTTGTATCCTGTTTGTATAGTAGATTGCTTTGTATAATTGGATACAATGTCATTACTGATTATAGAGAAAAGTAATATAATGGAAATTACTGATGTTATAGCGTAATAAGTACGTTAAAGTTAAAACGCATTTTATTGAAATCCCCAAAGAGTGACGTACTATAGTTGTACAACACTGATTTTGTATAATAGTACCTGGTTTTGTAAAATTTCTGAGACTCGACCGTATAAAATAAGTTGTCCTTACTGGCAGCCCTGATTACAATCCCTACATACCACTCTCCAATATCACGCCTGTAAGCAATGAATTCATTACATTATTTCAATTTTACAAAGAACTAACTTCTGCCCGCGGCTTCGCTTGCGTTACAGGTGTATTTAATCCCTCGGGAGCAGTATCTTTTTATGGATACAAGGTCTGGTAAGGCTTGATTGTGAGGGGTAAAGAAACGGACATAAGGCGTTTCTTTACCCCTCACAATCATGCAAAATTGCATGATGATCGGTTGAGCAGTTACGCCGTAAGCAAGCGCACATTTATAATACGGATTAGTTTGGAAACGATTCTTAAAGATATTTTCTGTGTTATTGTTGTTCTCTCTTTTAGTGCCTTACTTTTTTTATCTTAATATCTGAAACCGCGGGGCGCAGCTAGTTAGTTACAAATGTATCTGGAGTTTTAATACGAGTAATGACCTCAATTGCAATGTATTTTATTTTTTATAATAGTTTTAAAATGTTACCTCGTAACAGAGTGTGAAGCGAAGGCCACAAAATTTGCTGCCACTATAATTATTTTAATAGTACCATCGTTTGTTTTTTTTTTTATTTGTCCTTTACGATTTTTTTTATCTATATAGTCTAACCATCTATGAAGGTTATAATACCCTGCGGCTTAAATTTTGTAGATGACTCATAAACTCATGATTTGTAACATCAAATATGAAGAATCAAACATTAGTTTTGAAATATGTTTATGCGCGTGCGCCACTGTACACAATACACACAGACAGTATCTCCTGCTTCAAATTAAATTACGATTAAACTGAAATCCACTTTCTTAGCAAACATTTGCTTGTTTGCTGTGGCCTAGTGCTGACACCTCATGGCAATATGCCATGTGAGGTGTCAGCACTAGGCCACTGTGACACAAGTTACCGTTGTAAAAAGATAAGTTACTATTCTATGTCAATTTTGGTCCAAGAACAGACAATAGTGTTACTTTATTGCGATGGGGGCAAACGAGCTTACCAGATGGTAAGTGACTACCGTGGCCAATGGGCACCTGCAACTCAAGTCACAAGTGCGTTGCCGGCCTTTAAGGTGGGAAGAGGGGGAGAAGCTTTGTCTAGTATTCGTAAAAATGGCCACCCGCAAAGATACGCAAGATTTGGAACAATCGAAGACCAAACCGATTGACCATTTTTAATTTCTATTTCGTTCGAGTAGCCTTCGGCTATTTTTCCAGACAATTATAATCCTGGACCGTTTAAAAGTAGAGTGAAGAGGTTTCTCTTGGATAGGCGTGTACCATCTTCGTCCTCATCATCACTTTCCATCAGATTGCAGTTGCAAGACGCCTGTCCATTACCCATTTAAAATAAAAAACAATAGAAATTGTTTGCTGATCTAAATATACTATGAATACTATATAAGTCTAGGTGTTTGTTGGCAAATAAAAAGGTTAAAGGTATGTTTTTGTTTACGCAACGTTTCGATGGAATTAAGGGAATCTCTCCAGGATGACGATTTGTGCAGTTCGATCGAAACGTCTGGTCTGGTCTAGATTATACTAGCACACATACTTTTAGGTAGATTTCGTAGTTATGATCCCTAGATCCCAAAACAACCGCCAGTTGAAAAGTTTATAAGTATATGTATGTATGTGTTTTTTAAGAATTTTTTTTTTAAGAAACGCCTCACGCCTGTATCTGTAGGCGGAGGTGTATTAAGCACCCATATTTTGCCAACTATAATAATTTGGCCCACTTACGTAATAGGAGGCCTGGGATTTTATAATTATATAGTATTAAGAATGAAAATTTCATAAAGTTGTTTGTAGGCTTTTACTCAATCACCGCAGGTCGCGTACCCACTGTGTCGTAGCGATAGATAGTCATCATATCTAAAGCGTCGTGGCTTGTATATTTAAGTGGAGTTGTTCATACTCATTACGGCACAATTACCTGTCATCCACTACTTTTTTACTGTATAGCGACAGACTGTCAAGACAATGGGAACATCGTTCGTCCAACAGAACGTCTGGACTCGTCGTGATCGTGACGACAAATAGTAGTCGTGACTTTCTGTCGTAGTTACGATTAAAATGTCGTATCATTGTCTAAAACCTTGTTTTACTCCGCTTGCTTCTTCTTAGATCTTTTTAAAAAGTTAAAAGTTATTAAAATATCATCATCATCTATTATAAACAGAGGCTAAGTCACGCTACTGACTTCTACGTAGAGGCAACCGTGAAACAGTACTCGTAAATTGTCACTATCCAGTGGGAACAGTCTAGACACGAAAATCATTAAGCGATAAAAAATTCAACGACACAGTGACGACAGATAGTCGTGATAATGGGAATAGCTAGATACGACAGCCCTTTAACAGTAAAAATTTGTTACGACATAATGGGAACATGCCCTAACCGCTCAATGTACGGATTTACTTAAACTCGCACATCAATTGCATCCTGGATTGACACATAAGCGCTCAGCAGCCGAGCTTCCGTTGAAGCTGTTAGTGAAAGCTGGTATTATCAATATTAATGGCGTATTTGTCTATTTATAGCAATAGTGGGTAATATGACCTATAACCGGTTGAGGTATTAGTCCCTTCGATCAAGAGACTAGTCGTAAGTATCTCTCTCCGAAGGTGTACAACAAGAATAAGACTAAGTACACAACGAGACGTAGGTAATTGCTAGAATCAATTATTATAAGAACTAGCAGTTCCCGCGCGGCTTCGCTCGCGTGTGCATATGTATATATTTTGCACGAAACCCTAATTCTTTTTCCAAAATAAAGGCATCATTTTTTTTGTCTGTCTGTCTGTTTGTTCGTGAGATAATACATCTCCGGGACCGGTGGACCAATTACCACGGCACTTTCACTCGCAGATAGCTGGTGTAATAAGGAGTAACTGAGGCTACTTTTATTTTGGAAAAAGAATTAGGGTTCCGCGCTAAATATGTACCTACACGCAAGCAAAGCCGCACGGGTAACAGCTAGTAATATATAAAGTTGAGGAGTTTCTTTTTGTTGGATTGTTTGTTTGTTTAAACGAGCTAATCTATGGAACTGCCAGTAGGAAATAAATTTTTTGGTGTATTTATGAGAACGACTTAACCGATTTCATTAATCTTTTTTTATGTTTTCTGATTCTTCTATTATCTAAACGAAGAATGATTAATTGGAAAATTTCAGAAATTTTTTTTCACGCCAATGAAGTCGCGGGCACCAGCTAGTTTTTTAATAAATCTTTCATCAAAAAATGTTAAGCTTATCGTATGCTAACACATCGTAACGAATTTCCACAGGTTGAGTTTCCAATTAGAGCGATAGATAAACCGCTCGTGCTGACGCTTATCTAATTGCACTCTTTCTATAGACTTAAATAACAAATAGACATCCCTATATACATCCTGCGCGCCTTTTCCCAACTAAGTTCCTAACTACGATACGGTTGAACTTAGATATTTTGCGTGAAGCGACTGCCATCAGACCTCCACAACCCAAGTACTAGGCGATATTGAAGTTCTGTAGTTACACCAGGTTGTCGGTCTTATTAGGGCTCTAACTACCCCTAACGAATGCCACAGATGTTCGTATGGCAATCGGAACCGATGACTTAACGTGCTCTCCGAGGCACGGAGGGGTCTCAATGTGTTAAGAATGGTCTGGTGCTAACCTACTCGGTTACCACTTAGCCACGAGCCCCTATATTCATATGTACATGTGTATGTATATATGCAGAACAAACTTGTAATTTGAAAACTCAGGTAGGTAGGTACTACCTCTATGTAACAAACTAATTAAACACTATTTTTTTTTTGTTAGTAAATGGAGTCTAAGTGGTTTAGTGGTGTCAGTGTGGTATCGCTAGAGCCTTTTGTCTAGGTACTTATTACTAATTAGGTGCCCGTATGATAATAATAATTCGTCACAACAGAACAATAAGCCTGAACAGTAATAATTTCTTCGCCATCTTGATCATGGCAACGGCTTACTAATTAGCTTTCTGTATAATAATGCGCCACAACAATAATCAGAAGCCAGAACAGTAATAATTACTTCACCATCTTGATTGTGCTGGGTATAGAGCTATTGGAACAAAGTTCCTATCGCCCGTTACACTTTAGACGCTCGGCGGATGAGGGCTAGTGAGCGAAAAACGTGTTAGCGCAACGAAAAATACTGAGAGCGAGTTGATTTATTCTATTTACGCCTTCTGTGGATTCTGCGCTATACTACTGTAACTTTGATGTTAGTTGTATACCAATTATCCATGTATTAGTTAGGGCAACTTTCATAGATATTTTATTACAATTTATTCAATCCATGAAATATATTTATAAGACAACTCACGCGTTTTTTTTTTGCAATTTGTTTCATTCCCGTGTACTATTCGGGTCATGGTTCTATTGCGATTTTGGTACTTGCTACACATCCCGGCCACCATTATTATATTACATTGTCAGTGGTGTAACAATAGGGTGGCAGAGCGGCCCCCGGGCGCCAAAGGTCCTTAACACAGGGGCACTAATTACGAAATGAATTAATAAATTAGCCAGGGCCTCAAATGGTACAGTTACGCCACTGTAGGTACACTGTTTGACTCCACTATACATCACGTCTATTAGATTCTTATTTCTATGTACAATTATTTCGATCAATATATTACGTGTTTACGTTTATTTTTAATAATTTTGTAATAAATGTTTCATATTTATACACTTATCTGCCCATTACTCTGAGGTCTCTCATAATATAAACAAATTTTAAAGCCCATAATTATACAAATATTTTCTACAGAACAGACATTTATTAAACAATCCGGTTAATTACATAATTGCAAATTTCATACTATCGGTAGTCAAAGACGACAATTCACAATGAATGTTTTAAATAATTAATATTAAAAATATGTCCTATTAAACTTTATAAATAAATGATGGCATGTTCAAAATTGAAATATGGTTGGATAATAAAGATCCACGTTTGACTAATAATATCTGGAAGGTGGCCAACGGATGTTTCGCTTTCCACTTATAACAAAATTATTTAAGCAGTATTCCTTCATTTATGAGGTTATAATTAAGTTGAATATAATCATAATTATTATAAATCGGTCCCTATAATTAAGATGATATTAAAATTATGCTGCGAGGCTCTGCTTAGCCTAGTCTCCTCCAACCAGGTTTTTAGTTTAGTTTTACAAATGTATACAAATACAATTAATTTTAATATTTAATAAAAAATTATTAAGATGTTTATGGCCGCAAAGGGGTGCTAGAGTGAATCGATCGGTAATAGAAAAGTAGGACGTCCCCCAGCCAGATTGACTGACGACCTAAGGAACGGGTGCTATGGCGCACGTTGGGAGAATCCTATGTCCAGTAGTGAACTGCATTTGGCTGATTGATTGAATATGTTAACGATAAGTACGAGAGAACGAACAAGCTATGGGGCTTGTCATTATAATTTCTACAATATTAATATTTTAAGGTACGATAAAAAGAGATTTTTTCCCTTATTCAATGACGCCTATTAAGGTTCAGTTAATATTAACAAACGTTTTATGTTAATGTTTGCAAATAAATACTTCTAAATTTAAACTTCAAATGTTTTATACTTTTATCTGTAGAGTAAGAGTAGGTATATTTATGAATAAATTTATAACCGATAGACCAATGTTATGGGTTATCAAAGTTAGAAAATACCGAATACTGCGTTATGGTTCAACTAAAATAAACAAAATTTATTTTTAAAACTATTTTGCGTACGTTTCGTGTTGAATGTTTTGGGCGAAATAACATAGTCACGGTTTAATATCTGGAAGGTCGCCAGCAAATGCGGTCACCACTATTCCTGTTACGCTAAAATAATCGCACTCGCATATCATTCACAGTACCTACTGTTGATTATTCCGTCAATATGAAGTTTTTGATTGACTTGATAGGTCATGCTTCAGAAAATTGTTTGTTTATCGGATTCCACAGAGCTAGGCGAAGACAGTAAAAGTAAATCACATTTATATACTCCATTTGGTGGTGTAAATCTAATGACAGCATCACTTTTGTGGTAAATAATAATATTTGCACCAGACTTCTTAACGCAGACGTTAAATTTTTGTTCTTAACATTAATAAGAAATTACATGATGAGTTTTTAATTATATAAGATAATAAACAAAAAATCTATCTTAGCCGACTGGTTTAACCATTGGTGTCTTACACTATGCGTTTGGATTCGATTCTTGGTCGCGCATTTCAAACTTTGTAATAAATATTAATTATCGCTTGCCTTAACGAAATAAAAAACATTGCTGATTGATGGATTTATCCTTAGTAGCAATGACTTAACGACATCTTATTGAGCAGTGTTTTAGTAATTGGCAGAATCAAATATTATACAGTACACACCAACCATAACATTTTGTTTGTTGTCCAAAGTTTTTTTCTTGTTTGTTGTTCAATGAAAACTGGATTATGGCCTTATGGCTAGCTTACCTATCTATTTATGTTTTTAGTCGTGGTCGGCCTTTTCCTGTTTATTATTTAAATGACTATTTTCCTTCTATAACCACAGAATAAAGTTACTTATGTGCAATTTTAAATAAAACAATATTTATCTAAAATTTGCTATTAAATGTTAAAATCAACGTAGGAGAAAGCAAAAAATCCGAAAGGATAATGAGTAAAAATTTACTAAAAAGATGGGAACAATATAAAAAACATTAAATATCGCAAATAATCTCAATTTAAGGTGAGATGAAGTAATTTTTGACTTGATGACTGACTGATCTAAAGTAAGATTTTTTTTAAGATCTGTAAAATTTTTAGTTTGTATCAAATTATAAAGCCACCTGATTTTTGCTCGTAAAAATAAAGAAATTTAATACAGTATTTGTATGTTACTGCATTCTGAACTTTAATATTTTGCAAGTTATGAAATACCTAAACTGAACCGAACTCCGTACAACCAAAAAAAAGAACGTGGTCCACACAAAAATTGTCTTTCAGTCACTTACACAGAAAGTAACTTTTTGCAGTGTACGTTTTACAACGATGTGATGTAGGTACGTCTAAATAATCTCCATAATTACATTTGTTCACAGAATTATTGATGTTAATATTGACCTGTCCTATGTATGAATCAGATGTACATACAGATCTATGTAGATCGTATACATCTGGCATAATATCAAGAGGCAAAATTAAAACAGTTCGGATCTCTTTAGGGTTCCGTTCCTCAAAATGAAAAAAAAAGGAACTCTTTGTTGTCCGTCTGTCTGTCTGTCAAAACCCTTTTTCCCAGGAACCAGTTTACGCATCAAGTTGAAATTAATACTAAATACATAAGTCTGCGGTCCCTTGAAGCTGTAAAAAAATCAAGGTTCTAAGTTAACACAATCAAAAAATATAGCTACTTAAGCCTTATTATATTTAACCAAATTTGAACATTTCGCAGTTATATCAAAACCTATAGGACACTTCTGACCTAGAATCATGAAATTTGGTAAGAAACAAGGTCTGACAATACAAGTAAAGAAAAAATCTGAAAGTCGTTAATTTGTTGTTATGTTTGTGATTACAAACTTATATTTTGCGGTTGGATTGTTGACTTTGTCGTACATCGCAACCGCAAAGTTAAGTTTATGTTTTGAGTGAAAACACGAGTAAGTCTTCGAGAATTGATTCCCGAGATGGACGTACTATCTAGCAGTGGTGGCAGAGCGGGCAAAATGCCACGGGCCCCCGGTGTTAAGTGTGAGCTACGAAAAAAAATCACATTTCTTGTATGGTATGTATACCATACACTTTCATTTTTAATTTTATAATGTTGATATAGCGACAATAGAAACACACACTCTGTGAAAATATCAACTGTCTACCTTTTACGGTACATGAAATACAGCCCGCTGAAAAAGAGACGGACAGCGTAGGCTTTGTAAATAAATACAACTAATTCAAATGCAAAAATAATTTATTGTAAGCAGTCCACAAATGGCGAAGATATCGCGTAATATATCTATCCATGTCATCAGCCTTGCATTTCCCAAAACTCTTCAGGAAGAGGACAACGTTCGACGAAAGGTAAACGGGAAAGAGATCACGTTTTCTGGCAATGAAAGAAATTATTTACAATTACAATATCTTGAAATCTGTCACTTTAATTAGTGATTCAAAAATGCACACCAATCGGTCAAAATTACAATGGCATCGATGCTACCGATTGACTTCGATTGATCGGTGTGGTGGCTTTTCAGACCGACAGGTTGTAATAACTTATGATCGAAGAAAAATGATCCTGTGTGTGGTGGCACGCTAAGGGTGGGCCCATTCGACGAATTAGATACGGGCCCCAGATGGTATAGTTACGCCAGAGGCAGACAGTACGTCCATCTCGGGAATCATGATTATTGTTTGCTTACGGAACCCTTGGTGCGCGAGTCAAACTCGCACTTGTCAAGTTTTTTCTTTTCTTTTTTGTCAATCGATTTTCTTTTGTTTAGTAGCTTTTATCTATTGATAATTGAAGAGCTTTATTGTTATCAATTTTTTTAATAAATTACGGTCGATTTTTTTCTTGAGTCGGCGATGGCGTCGACCAAGCGGAGGGACCCTTCGCTAGTAAACAACGCCACATAGACAATGTTTGTATCCCTAATAGGAGATTTTACCTAAATTTGAATGATGGTTTTAATTTTACGCTTACAAAGAGTGTTGTCGAATATTTCAATGCATTATTAGTTCATGCGGAATATTTCGCCGATACCCAGATTAAACGTAAATTATAAAAACTCGTTTTTGCGACCCCGGTGCAGCCGGTGCTAGCCTTGATAGATAGGTACAATCGTACTCAATGGGTCTATAATGAGTTGATGACTCATAATAAATACGAGTATAATAAGTAAAAATGTATAGATACAGTATGAATCAAAGAGAGCTTTAGCTTATTTTATGCGGAATATGGTACAACGTAAAACAGCAAGCGTAAAATACGGAAAACACGAAGTTGTATTGTTAAAACCCCTATATTATATTCTAAACATAATTTTTAAGGTTAAAACGATCATAATCAGCGTTCATGAATAACACGGTATGATATGTACGATATAGACATCTATTGGGAGATAGTAAAACTAAGCAACATGGTACGTCAGTAGTTCCAGCCTAACGCAATAGATGGCGCTGTCTGTCTGATTTGATGATTTCTTTGCTGGAATTCTCGTACGAACTGCGAATGACCGAAACGACAAAATTTTAAAACTGATATTAAACAATCCTTAAAAATATCATGGAGACATTATTTAAACCGCGTTCATAAATACATACATACAAATAGAATGAAATATGAGCCGTTCATACACAAAAGACCAAATGGTAGGCTTAGATTATAAATAATCTGAGATAATAGGTATATTCTGTATGTTATGAGCCCTGGAAGTGTGAAAGCCTGTACGTGCAACTTCCATTTCCTATGATACAACCATCGAAACTTCAAGAAAAAAGCGTACCTCAAAGGTAGGCAACTCTTGAGTTGCAGGTGTTCATGGGCGGCGGTAATCACTTACCATCAGGTGTTCTGTCTGCTCGTGCCCCATATACCATAAAAGAGAAAGACTCCTACATTATTTACATCTCACTTGCCACCTTCGACATAGTCTCACAAGCCTTACGCAACTCTATAAATAAACATGATAACTCGGACGTAAACAAAAGCAAATTAACGCTGACTCATTCACTAAGATGACCTTGGCCAACAAATACACGTGTAATGTGTGTACAGACACGAAAAATTATTTAAATTACACTCACACATACGTATTTATTTTATATTCTTAGATCATCATTATCGATAAACATCTGATCTCGGTATGTTGATTAATAGATACGATAATAACTGCAGTACCTTTACCATGAGTTTTCAGTTTTCAAGACGTTCGTTTTAAAAGGTGGGTCATACAAAAATGTACTTTTTCGTGAGTTGCCTAAGATCCTTTTTCGTAACAATAAGTTTGCAAAAGCCACTGCCTTCTTAAAAAAAAGCAGGGGCCATGTGGACTCTCTAACATTGCCAAATATAGTTTTAGCTCCGGCGATTTTCTTCATCAGCAGAAAACCAAATCTAAACGCAAATAAAACGGATAAGGGCTTCCCTAGTCGGGCTACTACATTACAAGCAGAAAGAACTCTGCTTGCATGCACAAGACTAAGAGTCCTTACAACCTATTTCTACAATATCTTCTATAAATTGCTAGCCCCAAATACAATGTTACTATTACCTTTCAGTGGTTGCCTAAACATCTTTGCCAGTCCAAATACATACGCTACTCGTAAGTAAATATACGATAATGTACGCATATATAGACCTATAGAAGCTACACAATGATGACGTAATATCTGTGGCACAAATCACCGTATGTAACCGTGACATTGAAAGCCGCGGAAGCCGCCACAAGTCTATGAGAGTTAAATTGCGTGACTAATTCGCATTGAAACCGGCACCCACGCTTTCCTTACTTGCGATTCTTGCGAGTGTGTGATAAATATGTGATCATCAGACAAATCCGATGACTTAAAAATTTAGTACAGGAATACTTTAGAGTCCATTAGATACGAAGAGGTCCAGATGTGCATTCAGCCATTAGTTCTTCTTGGCTCGAAGGCCCAAAATAACCGATTTTTAACATTATTTTAGTGTGTTTTAATAGTCCTTATGTCAGAAAGAAATATGATTGTATTCTGAGACGTATAACAATGCTATTTAGACCCCAACTAAGCATAGTCGTACTTGGGTTCTACAACTAGGATAAACACGTTTAGAGACTTTATTTTTGTAAATATACGTACATACATATGATTATCCTATAAAAATATTATCAAAATTTCCGACTTATTCCGTGGATTTTCCAAAAAAATGTTTCATGCAAACCTTGTCCTGGCAAGTACAAACAGAAAAATAAAATCACCCAAATCGGTCGAGCCATTCTCAAGTGAAGCTCCGACACACATGTTGATAAGATATTTATATGTTACATATCGTTAATGACCATTTAAACAGTTTAGGTACTACCTAGTGTAAATTAATTTCTATCTACAGTGAAATCTTCCACTTGTGCAAACTATCTTGAATACATAATACAGGTTGTTCCAAAAGTGCCATTAGCATATCTTTCCCGTGTTTGAGTTGTCACTTGTCAAGATTCATGATTTCGCACGCCGTTTCCTTGCCATATTAGCATAATATCATCGTAAATATCAAATTTACCATTGACCTAGAAACAGTAATAAATTTTGTTCGAATTGCTTACTTCCGGCCGGTATTAATGGCCATTATAATCCGAAATCATTAGCGTATCAGTTACTTTAACTATGACGTGGGTATCAGTAATTAATGGTGACGTCATAAATTATGACGATTATGAAATTTGTAGATGTGAGATTGCGTTTACTAAAGTCGAGGTTAATTGATAATAAGTGTCGCCGGTTCTTGCTAACTTTTCAAATCAAGCTTTCCACATATCATCCAGGAAATACACATCATGTGAGAATACAGTACCAGTTGGATTGGATGGGTTAATATGAACACTGCATGCTTCATCGGATGTTTTTGGGATATTAATAAAATCTGACATATAGATCTCAAATTCTGACGATGAATTTCAATTCTTGAAATGCACTCCTGCACATAATTAGTTACAAAAGCAATTAAGTGGCTTCATAGTAAAGTTAGCCAAGTGTAAATTAAAAGACGTGTAAAAAATTATGTAATTGCGTAAAAATGGTGTATAATTTGAGTATTTTGTGTCCGCCTTCCAGCGTGTTCGTTAGTTTCTAAACGACACTGGGACATATTTTTATCATATCTCAAAATAAACTATAAGAATTAATACAAGAACTGATTAAAATCTAAACCCCTGATGATGAGTGGGTGACCTAGTAGTAATACTATGTTTAAGTACAATAAACGAAGATCCGAATGAAGTAATGTAAAAAAATTATATGTCAACTTCAACTTTTGGTTTGTGGCTTTGTGGAGTTACCACAATTTTGCCAATGTCGAGTAGGTATACGGAGGACAAACTGTCAAAGGATTTTATGTAGAGCTGTGCTAGAGCCAAAAAAAAAAAAACGTAGAAATGTAGAGACTATAAATAATCGTGAATTCTAAACTTCTACAGCCATAATTAAGCATGAATAAAAGAGCCAATCAAATAATATGTCATTATACATTTAAAACATAACCTCGAAAATGGACATTTAAATATGTGTAAAGGTCAACATTATGTCATACGAACACAAACAAAGAGTTTGTTCGGTTCCAAAACGGTGTGTGATTTATTTAACCAGCTTTGAATACTCAAAGACATCGAGGTGTAAAATTGATATATAACGTGGATAGAACATGCTAGGGTTGCCACCGAGAAATTAATCTTGCTATCGCTACGGGTGTTTCGTACTGTACCAATTAATCTAATCTAATTGTAAGGATTTAAGGAGTGTCCCACACGCCACACAAAGGATTACAAGCAACCTATTAAATAATCATAATAAACGCTTTATTTCGAGTAACTAGAACTTTTACTTTGTTACAATATTTACTTACGACTGTGTAAGGGTTTTAAAAAAAAATCTCTAACACTGCCTCAAAATTCATAATTTATAATAAATCGTGTCCAGAACGTTTTTAATTTAGTTTGCAGTTGCTCACACTCTGTATAACTTTTTGTCATCATAGAATGCCACAATCTACTTGACATTTCTGACGATATCCCTCATGTACTTCCATTGCCAGACAGATGCGTCAATCTCATTAGCCTAAGGAATAATTTTGCAGAACGCAAAGAGTGCTGAAAGGTTTGACAAAAGACATGGCGAAAAAGGAGTGAATGCAGAGATGCCGCCTAATATAAGTATATTAGACCGGCCCTAAATAGGCACCAGGGCAGCAAAATGATAACTCACTAAGAGTCTTGCTTCTACTTTGGTCCTGGGTACGGCAAACGAGGAAAATTTGTTTCATGGGTCTTGTCATTTCATTAAAATAAACTCTTAAATTTTCATATGTTCTCTGAGCATGAGTAGGTGCACAATTATGGCCACAATAATACACACTATTCAGTGACAATAATAGTGTAAAACGAGTAAATAAAAACAATTAAATCGCTTGACAACCCTGTTTACTCACGGCCACTTATACGTATATGTTTTCATCACACTTGTCACCCTAACAGTATTAGTTGTAAGCTTACACATGACATAGATTGTGTATTAGCAAACAATGTTTGTTGTTTGTGCCTAGCTGAAGAATCCAGGAAACTCAACGTAGACTTTTTTTTAATTTCTTGCTTCTCTTTTGCCTCTCGAATCGTTTCTTGATTATAGGGAGCGGGCATTAGTGATTTATTTATAATAAATCTTTACATCTTAAAATCCTAAACCTTTGGAGGCTATTGAAGACCTTTTTTGACCAATTTTGTTAGATATTATGACCATTTTTCATGCAATAGTGTATTATACCCTGTTTTTAAAGTGTTTCAATTTGATCCTAAGACAACCAGAAAATTTACTAAAATTTTATTCAATCGATGTATGTAAATGCAGCATGTAAATTGATGAAAACGCTAGACTGCCATGTTGCTCATTCGTCATGACGTCATGAGGTCAGCCATGCCAAATTTAAAATCAGTTATTACTATTGCTTATGACTGGTGATGGAGATAGGACTGGATGTTTGCACATTTCGTATTATGGCAGAACCAAAATCCAAACAAACAAAACCAAAATGGCAAAAAAAAATCCTATGTCTAATCCCGGTGCCTACAAGGTCAAAATCGATAATATAATTTGGTTTTAACTTCTCTTTTTTTAAGATAGTCAATGGTGCAGTTAGTCGGTTTTGGTCTTGGAAATAAATACCTTTGATTTATTATTATTTAATTTGCCCCGGTTTCGGTGGGCACACATATTAAGGTCGCGGGGAACTGTTTTATTACACCTTCATGACACTTTTGTTTGAATATTTATGAAGCCCCAGAATCACCACAATAAAAATATTTTTACTACGAGATTTCGTCTGCAGTTGAAGCACCCGACTGTAGTAGTACCTCCAACATACAATAGATAGCATTTAGACAGGCACTGAAATCCGCTTACAGCGGAGCGCCATGTCCACGTTTGCCAAATTAATATTTAAAAAAATACCCTGTTATCGTGCATTGTCTCAAAAGGTGACGTAATTTATTGTAACCTTAACATACTCGTAGCAGTGTAATAGTCGCTAGTCACGCTTCCGACCATTTCGTACACTTAGATTAGATGGCCGCCCTTGATATTCCGCTCTATAATTATATACCTCGGAAAACTATTGATTACCCTCTGTTCCCTGTATAGATTCGTTTGAACCAACACTTGTAGAAAAAAAAAACGTTTAAAATCTATTTTTAACGCATTCCATTACGCTGACCACTACTTGAGCGCCCTTTATCTCTTTAAAAACTTTTTAATCCCTTTCCATAACGATCATGTTCTTCATTAAAAATATTTAATACTCTTTCATAACTGTTTGTCTAATTTCACATTTGGGGTGCACAAACAAAATATTAATTTAATGAAATTAACATTTGATTTAGGATGTGACTACACACGGAATATTAATCCACGAATTGGCCTTGATTCCCAATCGGGATGGTCGATTTAGCGGGCTGAGCTCACTCGCCGCACCTCTATCGTAGACTGTCGACTGCTAGTGCTGCGCGTCGGGTGTTCATTAGTGAGCCTCATTGTCGGCTGCCAGTGTTTCCTTGCCCGCACGCGTATGCAGTTAGCGTTGCTAGTCCCGCACTAGTTTCTGAACGCGCATCTGTGATACGCCCGCCTCGCCGCCATTATTTAAAAGTAAAAACGTGGAAAGCGCGCGCTTTCCATATTCAAAATGGGTGTTGTTAAACAACAAAAGAACAAAACGAAAAAAGATGTGAAGAAAGACTTGGCTAATGGGAAGCCAAATGATGTTAAAAAAGTGAAAAAGAAAAAGTTTGTGTCGTGCTTACAGTGCATCAAACCGGGGAAAGAAGATGGTAGATATTATTTTTATTCAAATTTCTACAAACAGCACCATGAAACTATTATTAGCGGAAATGCAAAGTTAACGATTTTCGTCGGTGTTGCAGTTCGTTCATACATTTGTAATTAGTTTTCCTCCATCCGCTGTGCAATACGACTAGGAAATGCGTACGATACTTTCTTTAATTATTATATTGCACACCTGATAGTCTGTATACATTTGTTTCAACACAAAAAATATTGTACAAAATCTTTATCTTTTCGTTAAACAATTTTGATAAACGAAAAGTTAAAGATTATCTTAGGATGAGTACCCTATGTGTATGCACTTAATACTTATCTATTTACTTTAAGTTGTACCCACTTATTTTGTTTTCACAACGCACTGTTCATCCCCAAATCACGATTGCGACATCGTAAATTTAAGTAAATAAACAGTAAAAGAAAAAAAGAGCAAAGCACGTGTAAAATTTACATTTCATTATGATCGGCGAAACAGACGAACGTTTAGCGTCATATACGACCCACATACTCAATGTTTACGTCCCACATAATCCATCGTTTCGTAAGCGCTGGAACACTTCGGGATTAGCCTTTTAAAACATGTTTTGTTAATTAAGACTGACATTATTTGACATAAAAGTACTGAAAATCTGGAACGAATTTATTTTCGATCGGTCCTTCTTCGACCGGTCTTCTTATATTAAAACAATACCGAAGCCAATTACTTAGAAGCTAAAAGTCATGTTCCATATTTAGAAGGAATTATTCATGGTATGTTGTCAATGCCATTTATATTTATTTAGGTACATTATATTCATAATGTTTATGGTATAGAAAACCAGAACTTCAAATCAAAATGTTGTTTTACTGAAACGCTGTTTTAGAACATCCCACGGTTAATGGCATACCATAAAGTGAGGCCCCGAATCTACCACTCAAGGTTGCCTGAGTGTTCGTTTGCATCATCGTTACCGCATTTAGGATACAGATGACTGATCGTGGTCCGAGTTTACACGAAAAAACATCTCATTACTTATAAATTATAACTGCCCAAAAGCATAGCATTTATGCAAAATATATTTGTTTAAACTGAAAATGCTACTTTGCAAAATTGTCGTTGGTAAAAGCTCCAACTATGAATGTTTTGCACGAGAACAAATAAGTAAGGAAAAACCTTTTAACTTTTTTTAAGAGTTAGTTAGGAGCTTTGTTTTAGGACGTTTGATTGATAAATTTTACGTTTTATAGCTACAGCCAAACTCCCGCTCAAATCACGGTACACTTTGCAGTCTCTCGTTTCCTTTGTGAAAATGTTGCTCGTACTTCCGATTAATGTCATATCGAGGCAGGAGATGCCGATATTTCGCGACACTCTGTTTCTCTGTGTCCCTCTGATTTGCAGAACAGCGGAGAAACCATCATCTCTAGATTGTTTTTAGTTGTGTACAAGAACACGTACACCGGATTGGAAGGAGGTTTGTACGAGACCTCGTACAAACCTCCTTTAAACCGAAAAACTTCTTAAAAGAAGCAGCCCGTGCTGCGGTCAGCAAATTTATTTAAAAACAGATTCAGTTTATCACTAACCGCTATCCGAACTACTGGTAAACGACGTGTTTTAGTGCGGTGTAATCTGGAGGTTTCCATATGTAAAAAAATTGGTACACACAGTATGTGATCATATTTTAGGGTCGTAAAGACTGTTTAAGACCGTAATCGTATTTTGAAACTAACAAATTCAACATGAAACTTGACGATTACGCCAATATTTCGTAAGAATAAGGGTTGACATGAAAATTTTGAAAGTTGTTTAAATCTAAATCAATTTTCTACACAACGCCCAAAAAAATACCTTTCTGTAACATTCTATAAAAGAGTTTTTTGCTGAAAAATATAAACAATATACTTGGACAAAATATTTACTTATTCTTAGGTAATTATGAAAGGTGAATCATAGATAATAAACCTTATTTTTACTGGCCGAAGGATGTAGAGTTTAACGTCAATTTGCACACTTATGTAATATACCTACTAATGCGATGAGATCACTGTGAAAAATGAATTAATCAAACATAATTTTTATTCACAGTAAACGTATTTTACTCAGAATCTAAAATACATAAAATCTGTACATATACATATGCATCTTGAGGTGATTTCGTAGGATATGGCACGTGTTCATTTTGATCATAGTTTTACTTAAGCCCAATCCTTGAAAAAGATACTGTACTGCAGATTTTCTTTCGAGTTGGAATAACCTAACCAGTTTAGTTTCTCTGCCACCTATTAACGCAGATGACTGAATATTGAAATACTAACGATAGACAATAAGACACTTATTTCATTGATGGACTGTCATTATTGTTATTGTTGTAACTCTAAAGACGTTCTGGGTTATTGTACCAAGTAGTATAGATTTCAGTAATGATTTTCAGCTGTTTTTGTCATTTTAAAATTTGTAAGAAGTACGAGCGAAGTACTACGATAGTGTGTGTAAAATACCGAACTTACAATCTATAAGTTACGATAACGTTGAAATCCAATATTTGGTATATTGGATCTGTGATCTGTAACAGAATGTGCAAGATTTTTACAAATTTTATTTACATGGAATAAGGACGAACAAATTGATATATTTCGTTAAAGCCAGAAGTAAGGTCGTAAAACTAATTCTGTGATGTCTGAGCTTATAGTGTACTAAGTGCCCACGCTTATAATTAATACTTCGTAGCCTGTTTTAAATCCCCTATTTACCTTCAAGTTTTATTTTCGCGACAAAAAGTAACATGTCCTTTTCCAAGGTCTCGTCTATCTATCTCTGTACTAACTGTAAGGCATACTGTGCAGGATTTTTTAAATATTATGCTATTTATAGTACAATAATAGTAGCGGCGGAAGTATTTTTAATATATTCTGCTCATAGTTGACACCAGTGCATCCTGTATATTCATGTTGCGGTTATCGCTATGGAAGCGGAAAGACATCGATGTTTTGTTACTTTGTGACTTACAGTGAAATTTCTTTTTATACCTTTAAATATTGTAAAATGATTTGATCACATTCGAATAGTAAATCGAAACATGACATTACAGGACCGATGATAAGTTCAAGTTCTTACAATTTAAAGGAAAGTACTTTTTAGTAAAAAAATACTTAAATTTTCACGTTATCACCATAGTGCGCTGACAAAATTTCACTCAAAAACATATATCTATACTAACATAATGAAGCTGAAGAGTTTTTTGTTTGATTGGTTTTAAACGCGCTAATTTCTGGAACTACCAGCAGGGCTGTCAGATTGTATATCTAATTGGATACAAAATTCCTATAATTTGCTTTTCTTTTGGATCATATTTGCATAGTAGATTGCATTGTATAATTGAATACAATGTCATTACTGATGTTATAGCGTAATAAGTACGTACGTACACATAGAGATACGTAAAACAAATCATGTCTCTGGTAAACTGTTAAATCCTTATACGTTAAACTTAAAACACCTTTTATTGAAATCCCCAAAGGTTGACGTACTATAGTTGTACAACACTGATTTTGTTTAATAGTACGTGATTTTGTATAACTTCTGAGACTCGGCGGTATAAAATAAGTTGTCCTTATTGGCAGCCCTGACTACCAGTCGGTTTCAAAATTTCTTTTTCTATTTGATAGAGTATTCATTGAGGAAGGTAGGAATTCACGCTACGACTCTTAGGAGCAGAGACAGTGACTATAAATGCGGGTGAAACTGTGGGAAACGGCTAGTATAATATAAAAGGACTCTCGTCGTCGTGTCAGTCAACAAAAGTTGGATTATTTTACTTTACTTCCATGATTGTAGTCAACAGTTAGCGGTTAGCGAGTGTACGATCAATAAGATACGTACAAAAACTATAATCTGTAGTAATATAGAATAGTGACAGAAACGATTTATAATGATAACCGAAATCACTGAAGATTCTGTAGATCTGATTCTTATTATTGAACCAGCAACCTGAGCCAGCTTCGCACGGGTAGCAAAGCATTATAATATATTGATTTTTTTCCAACATCTTCAACAATCATCGTCATATTTCAGCCATTTTACACAAAACTCAAATGAATTATACACCTAAACCTTCCTCATGAATCAATCCGTCTATTGGTGAAAACTGTATGAAAATCCGTTCGGTAGTTGTTCAGTTTATCGCGTACAGACAGTCAGACACGGCGGGGGACTTTGTTTTATAATATATAGTGATAGTAATATAATATTGTGTGTGATAGAGTGAGAGTAAGTTTTGAATCTACCTTCACAAGCCAAACGCGACACATACTTACCATATTACGATTCGTGTTGTTAGTGTTATAAAAAATCTAGTAATGAGTTGTTAACAAGAATATATTAATTTATAATTACCATTTCTAGCGCATAATCTCTTAAAGAATTTTAATATATCACGATTAGAAACACGCTACATAACGTACACAGTTAAATGCTTTTAACCGACTGCGCGACAGCCGAGGAGGAACTTCAGCCCAACTTTTTATTTTCACCGAATGTTCGACCGAACTACCTACCTACTTTTCAGACAAGTCTTAATTGTAAAATATTATAACTTGCTGCAAGCAAAGTATTTACTGTGTGTGAGAACAACCCGGTAAAATGCAATTTGTCAGGACTTTTAAACGTCACATCTTAAATTCACTAATAGTTCAGCGTGATAACAATCGATCTTTTAATAATATCCTTTATAATCTGGGTTTCCTTCAAAACTTTTTTAAATCTTGTCTTTCTTTTTAATTTTGTGCAAAAAATGGTTGATGTAAGTCCACTATCATCATCAAAACATACCATATAAAGTTTATTACTAAATAAAACTCACTGAGCTTCAACACAGCGCAGTGTAACAGTGCAGTACAATTAGCAAAACGTGAGTCCCTTCTGATAGGGACAGATAGGATCAGATGTGACAATGGAATAATTTGTGACAATAAAACCAACATGTCCATCATACATATGAATGTTTACGATGTAAACAATATAGTTTTATGAGTTATACTGTGTTGTACTAGTATATACGTTGTTACTTTATACCATTGTACATTCAGTTTATAATTATGGTACTTGATGTATGGAATGACAGTAAAACTATTTAGTATTCATTGCATTTTAAGTGCTGACTTAAAAAAAAAACACCGTTCAGAAAGAATTCTACATTTAGGTTATCCATAGTGAAAAAGCAAGAATTAGCTCGGTGTACATTGAAATGAGAGAATTTCCGGTAAATCCAATGAAATTAAAATGGTCAGAGAAATTATACATTTGAAACGACTACAGTTTGCTTAATATCTTTCCATCAATATACGTCGAGGTTTACTTAGTGAACCTCTATTTTACAGTACAGTATTTTATTTTAAACAAATAGTTATAAAATCTGTTACGGCTTCAATATAAAACAAAAACAAGCTTTCAAAGCCTTTCAACTCTCTAGTAATACTTGTAGTGACCTTTCTAAATAAAATATATAAATTTCATCGTGCTTAGGTCCTCCGGTGAAGTCATAAAATAAGAAGTGCGGGATCGTAATTTTTAGTTTTTTTATGGTTTATGAAATCTCATACATATTCAAGAAAGTTCAGTTAAGAATACTACAGATTATATTTACTGGTTTAACTATATGTTTCAAGCGAATATCAAGAACTACCGGATCGATTTAAATGTCCTTTTTACTAAGAATGTATGCCTTTATACAATGACGCTGTAATATCTGATAAAGATAAACGTAACCAATCTGAATATAAACTAACAAAACTATAGGCAGTGTGCAAGTATGTATTAAGTAGATTAGACTACATTTTGAAACTTTTTCCTCTTCCTATCTTAGCAATCCTTCTTTATATGGTGATAAAACATAACAGAACTGAGAAATTCTCAGTTGAAGACTTTTTTTTTCGTTTGCGAAACAAAGATAAATATTTTTAAGTCAAACAGTTTCATAAACAACTTTATTAATGAATCATAAACAACCAGCGGCATTCAATGTATTTTGTTGAGTATTGCATAAATTGAAGGCCAAGCATTCAACATAAATACATCAATAAATTGGCTAAAATTGGACCACTCCTGTGCTTGCCACAATGAACGCTCAATGGATTGTGTATTTGCATCGCAAGAGTTACGCAGATGTATACCATCTTACTCCCTTCTTCGTTCGTCCCTCCGGTCGCTGTGCAATATTCTTAATTTTCTTCCTCCAGGTTTCTATTAAATTTTCGAATATAATTGTGCCCCTTTTGGAAGCTAGTTCGCTTTTGGAGGTAAAGGATTCGAGAACCAAGGATTTCACTACTTCAAACACTTATAGCCTTTTACACAAATTTTGTCGGAATGCGATGAAAGTATCCATCCGTCTATAGTTTTTCCTTTTTCTTCGTATTCAATACTTGGCCAGGAATTCTCGAGTTTTAACAATTAGACCAGGACTGACAGTAAAGTTGACATCCACTCGACTAATACCAAACCATGTTTCGTCACAAGGTTCCATGTCACTAGTGAAAAGAAAATCCCTGGAAGTCTTTCCTGCATACCAGAACCAGTATAGTAGACTTTTTATTCGAGATCGCTTATTTTATTAGAGGATAGTTATGTAGCTCAAGTAAACTGCATGAGGTGTTAACGCAACACTGCCAACGAACAGCTTCGACTGAGTTTTGCTCTCACGATCAGTAAGCGTATAGTATGGGTTATGAAATTGCAACCCACAACTAACAGTATTGTCTGGATCACCATATAAAATAACTACATTTTTAGGTAAAATTCTAGCCTGTACAGGACATGTCTGATATGAACTTGGTTCTAATCGCAGGATGTTGGACAGTTATTCTTAGCACAGACTAAACAGCAATGTCACTAATCAAAAGGATGTCTGCGTCTGCGCATCTATCTGCTTATTTTCCACCGAGATCTTAACCTTAAAATTTAATAACCGTTACACAGAATTTAATTTCAATCGTTTTCAACCAGCATCTGTTTTTTTACGGAGAAATGGTTGGCAACCATTAAAAGTGGATGCACGATTGTACGAAATCACTCCAACTGGAATGGCATTCCAAATATAAAATGAGATTGAGTTTGATATGCGCAGACCTGATCCTTTTGTTATTTCTTTTTGTTTATGTATCCACTGAAAAATATACATAGTGGGTGTATATGAATCATATTGTAATTGTTTCCCTAAATCCTCAAGACCAACAAGATAAAACTTAGTTTTAATATTTAACACAGTAAAGCCTTGCGTGCACAAGGTGCAATAAGCCATGAAAGATTGAAACTTGCATGGCTTATTGCTATTAACCGTTTTTGTTAAAAGTACCTAAAATATATTTTGAGTATATTTTACATAAACCTAATATTTTATGTTATTTTTTTTTTATATTTGCGTTCGAAATATGAATGGCAAGGTACATTCTCATTCAAGAATGAATGCTATAAGTTATACAATTAGCTTAAAAGCCGACACATATGCAGTTCTTAACAGTTTTTGACCCCGAGTTGACCGATCCCTGCGTCAACGCGGCAAACGGTTAATTAATGTTTCCTAGCCTAAATACTTGTCAATTAATGCTCGCTAGATTATGGCTATGGATTACCTGATAATACTGGCGTAATAGTATAACATCCGTCTACAGAGTCGCATCTAGGTTTGAGTAACTGCTTATTAATTCTTAAGAGATAGATATTGCCTTCGAACAGTTGAACCTTGTACCAATTTCCTCATGATGCAAACTAGTGGAACTAGCACTAGCTAGCAAAATACATCCGATAATAATAATTATAATTGGTTATTATCTGATTTATATTATACATGAATATATTCAAACTAAGTTAGGAAACATTAAACCTGTGAGGACAGAATCCGTCAATATAAACTCCCGAAATCACGGTCACTCTTTTTGAATGTCGTTTATTATTGAAACGAGTAGCCTCGCTTGAGATGTTTTCTTCTTGTATATATCATTGACAGATTGAGATCACTTTAATTTCCACTACTATCGTTTTTCTGCCATTCTTTAAATAGATATGCATTAGAGTCACTTAGCTGCAGTAAACAAATCAAGGCATATTTTCCAACCTCATCAGTATGCGATGAATGTGCCAACATTATAGCAAATGGTTGCATTAAGTGACCTTTTTATTTAGCGGTGATGTCAGCCACGAGTCTGCAACCACTCCTTGACTGAAGGCACTTATACACCTACGTAATCGTCACCCTTATTAGTGAAACGGTTTCTTTAATACCAGAAACAATTGGTTTGAAGTAATTTTGTCGAGAAATCTGATATCATGTGTGCTGTTTGGGATGAAGGTTTCAACGATGCCTTTTAGTATTTGTTTTGATTAAAATCTAAATGTTAACAGTATCCTACTTTAGCTAGACTACCTATTTTAAAGGATGCCTAACTGTCTCTCTGTACGATTTAACTTTGTTTGTAGGCACCGTTATTTAGCTCTTCGATTACTACAAGATTTATCTCATTGTCTTCCACTCCACATTAGGGTTTATCGTATACAAAACCAGGCATCTGCCTTTGTGCAGCACCAACTTGTTTCAAGTAGTTGTTCTCAAGGCAAAACCGTTTTCGCATGATCCTGCTTATCAGTGCGTATAGTCTCCCCTATCCCACGAGGCAGGATCTTTTCCGAACCAGAGTTGACAGACCAACTTACCCTCTACGATCCTTGGTCTCTCTTCTCTTGAAAAATCTGTACGAAAAGGATGAATAACTGTAATTATATATAAATAGGTACTTCTTCTGGTCCTTCATTTAAAATTAGTCTTAGACCTGTATCTACTATCAAAGACGTATTCAGGTAGCTATTAACACTGATAGGTAAACCAGTGTTAATAGCTAAATAATCCAGTCGTTATTAGTGTACAACAAGTTTCATTACGCTAATGAAAGTATCAATAATATCTCGTGAGTTTGTTAGCACATATCTACTATTAATAATCACTACATCTGTCACAGTCAGTCATCAGTCTGTCTGTTTGTTCACGATAAACTCAATAACTACTGAACGGATTTTCATACGGTTTTCACTAACAGTAGTGATTCATGAGGAAGGTTAAGGTGTATAACTCATTAAGGTTTTGTGTAAAATGGCCAAAATATGACGATGAATATTGAAGAGGTATGAAAAAAATCAATATAAGCTTTGATACCCGCGCGCGAAGCCGGGGCAGGTGGCTAGTATCTCATATGAATACTAAGTAGTCGTTTAAAATAAGAATATAATCACGCCTGAGTCTTAGTCTATATTGGGACTACATCATACAAAAATGATTGCCAAGAAGCAAATGTACTTTCGTCATTAAAAGCGATACCAACGTTTTTGCCAAAATGTTACATTGTGTTGCTTTATTTGATAAAATAACACACAACTACCTATCGAACTTTTCGCATGAATTGTATCTTTGTCATGTGCTATAAAAAAACGAAGAACCCATAATTGCTAGCAAACATGTAATAATTTTATATAAAAAAAACTGTATAGAAATTTTATTTAATACCTACCAATAACAAAAGAGAGAATATACTACTGACACATTGAAGGGAAATAAACAAAGTTAATTGCACTGCAATAGTTAACTGTGGTTATTTTAACTATAGTTTACAATGGCAGTGCAATTAACTTTTAAAGATAAACACATTAAAGGTTTATTGCAGTCTGTTGCCTTAGGCCCTCCCCATTACACCATTTCTATGTAAAACACTAGTTGGGCGTATAACGTTGTATGTATAGTACGTTAGGCGTTTTTAGGTTCAACAATTTTAAAACTAATTCTAATCTAAGAGATTTCAATTTAAAATAATTGATGGCTAAATAATAAACAACTGACCATCATTATATGTATACAAATGGCTTAAAGGCTTAATCAACGTGAAAATCTTTTTCCGAACAATACTTTTCCTAGATTTGTCTAAATAGGTACCGGAGAGAGCTATTATGGCAAGTGTCGGAATCGTCAATATTAAAGTTTTTTAAATATATAGTTAATATGATCTCGCACGACGGTAGTTATGACCCTATAAAACTTCAACACTGCCCCTACGTCTTCTTTTTTGACTTAGATATATTACAAAAATACTCTTTTGTGGCTAAAATACTTTATGTTAAGTGTGGTGTTGCCAATGTACTAACCAAAACACGCAGTAATTCGCATCCCTTTATTTTCAAGTTTCCCGGCAATGTGGGTTAAGCCTTAAGCGGAAATTTATTGTATTATTTATAACTTTCCTATCACTCTATTTTGGCGTGACACCTGAATATGTTAGCAGGTACAAAATAAACGGTTCATGAAAGTTCTTGCCAAAATGCGTGTCACCAACACTTTCAGACATAATAATTGTTAGAACATATAAAACAATCAATGTCATAACACAACATATTTTTAGAACACTTTTCTCTAAGAAAAATATCAGGACATAGCTTAGTTTGTAATTGCATCGTAAAGAATAACAATATGTAATTATTAGGTAGTGGGAAGTGGAGTAGTGTTGCAGTCCGATAACCAGATATATTTACCCATGTAAAAAATAGGAGCTAACAATAAAACTTACTGGATTGGTATTAAATAACTACCGCCGCCCATGGGCACCTGCAACTCAAGAGTCATAAGTGCGTTGCCGGCCTATAATGTGGGAGTAGGGGAAGGGTTAGGGCCTCTGGTAACCTCACTCACGCGGCGAAAAGCAATAATGCAAGCATTTCTTCACTGCCGGCTTTCTGTGAAGCCGTGGTATTACTCCGGTCGAGCCGGCCACTAAAAGCATGGCTCTCCCACGATTGTCATTTATATAATAAGGATATCAGCAGATAGTCCCATAATCAATTTCCAAAATCTGTTCTAAGCAATGTAATATTTGAGCATTCCTCTCTCAGCACTTCAAGCAACATACAAAAGATTTATATAAATAGGTTATATAATTGTGAGAAAACAAATTGAATAAATAATACTAATTCTGCGAATGTCTCTCTACGGTTTTCCGACATTGGGATCAAACAAAAACACCTAGAGATATAGTAGTACATATAATATATTATCTGTAGTTTACCTGTCACGATCGCTTTCGCGAAAATCACAATTATTATTTCCAATGTCGTTTGATTACCTATAGATATTAGCAGTATTTTCTGACCTAATCGATTTTTGGGTAGGGCCAGGGAATCGGTCATTCGTTAGACGAACGCTGGGTGTGGCGAAAGACTAAAGCATTTTTACTAAGGTCATCTGGAATGTTGATTACACAGCGTTTTTACTCTCTAAATAATTTATAGATAGGAAGGTCTATTTTTGTACTGTATCGGGAAAGGTGCGGTTTTATTAGTTCGTCGGTGGCGTTCTATCTAACTTAGTTTATGGGTAATGTCTCCGTAGTTTTTTAAATCGTATGTGTTTTTGTATAGAGAACTTATTATCATATATTATATCAATTTTGATTTGTGATTTTCTACTTGCTACCATATAGCTGTACCTACTATTCGTTTTGTAGGTGGATAGGATGAGAGGAAAATATTAAATATATACGTTATTTGAATACAAGGGAGTGGTCTATTCCAAAATGAACTAAGAATAGACTAGAACAAAGAGAAAAGGTCGTCTGCTGCACTATTTTTATATAAAACTGTTATCTAAAAATCTACTGCTAAAAATAGAAAATTTCCACTACTGAGCATTATTTGTTCACGAGTAACGTTTTGAGTTATCATCGGCCATTTAATGAAGTAGGAAAGTCCCGTCTAAATGTAACTCGATGAAACAGAGATGCGTACACGCATGCTTACGTCGAATAATTCATTGGGCTGTTACATAATGTTCGCTCTATCGCACGCGACAGCGCGCGCGTGCTCCGGGAAGTCACGCGTGGGTGCGCACGGGGGCCAACTAATTGACTTCCAGTTGTCACCTGACTTCTGACTTCACAAATTGTCATGGAGAGCTACGAACGACGAAATTGCCCTTTGTGCCGCAATTGACAATTATTGGCCATAAATGCAATATCATGTTCATTACGTAACTTATTTGATTTTGGGTCGCATATTAAGAAACAAACAAGTACTAAATTGAGAGAGAATGTAATTAAATTTCAAGTCTTCATTAGCTGAATCACATTCTCTCATTAAAATAACGTTTCTTTCATCAAGGTACTAATTTTAATGACTTTAGTGATGATCTCAGTGATGATTAAATACGACGTAATATTTGTTTTTGTCGATTTGTAGTGACATCATTACAATAATTATCCTCACGGCGAGCGTTTTAACCACTTAGTATTCGCAGATTTGAGGAAAAACCCTTTTTACGCAGTTCAATGTATTAAAACTTAATTTCTAGTGAGCAATGAGCATACAACGTTTTAATCCCTGAAACAGAAAAATTATGTTTTTTAGGTACATAACGAATTAATAGACAGATCATTCCTTATTTTACAATCACAGTTACGTTAATAGTAATCGCTATAAAGGATTGACCTTCTACATGTAATTTCTGAAGTAAAAGCAAAAATCATAATATCATTATAGGATTGGTATTGAGAAACTTGAACTTAGAAGGAAAATTGAAACTGATTTTAAATTCATCACTAATCTATACCAATAGTGCAGTGGTACAGGTACACTTTACTAAACATTTGGTTTTTCTAGATTTGGTAAGGGGCGTATACTAGATACATATTTATTCTGTGACATGATGTTGCAAGAGCGTCAATAGGCTAAGACATTTTCCTATCAAAGCTAGGACATGCGCTTTTCAGAGACTTGACTTGACTAGAAGTGAATCGTTTCTAACGAATGCCAAAACATTGAAACTTTACTTATGCAGTGTAGTTTCACGTAGAAAACTACTATGGCCGTTTTAGCTATAGTGAAAACCGAAAGTTCTACTGTTTACTAACGGACTGAAATATTTTCTAATGTCCTCTCACACATCTCACACACGGACGTCTGATCCCAAACTAGGCAGAGCCTGTATTATGGTAACCAGACTAATGATAAACATACTTATATATTTCTAAATACACACATATAACAGATAAATGACACCCAGACACAGAGCAAATCATAAATTAATGTTTCTATTATTACACGACTGCCCAAAAAAGGAGTGTAATGTTTTCAGGATTCAGGTAGTATGTGAGTTTCTTTATTCCACTATAACTTCGAAGTGCATAAACAACGTGTTTTTTTCATTTTATTAATTTTTTTTACCATGCAGAGACGGTATCCTACTAAAGGTTAGCTTTTGATTGGAATACAAGATCGACAAATTTCATTTAGTTTTTTCACAAATATTTTGAATCCTATATTTATATAATTAGGTAATTCACCATGTGTCCATGGGCTTTACAAACGACTGACACTAAGTCTATCCAGTTTAGAACAACTATCATGGATCACCCTATTAAGTTAATGTTAAATAGTTCTATGTAGAGATTGATCAAACAACCCTCAACGTTGACTAGCCTAAAATTTTATAGCCTTATTTGTTTAGTATCAAAAATAAAATTGTCATTTATTTTATTGCAATTCTTTACACAACATTTTTTAAAGCAAGCTTACGACCAACCTCATGTGTCATCACAAATCTAAGGTGTTGCTTGTGTGTGGCCACCGCTATCTCTAGAAACTCTAGTGATTAGCAATAAAAATTGCACTACGCTACTAAATGTCGTAAATTACGATGTTTGGTACTGTGGTGGTACTGTCGGTATTCATTGGCTCCGATTCCGAGCAGAAATCTACTGTGTCCCACCTGCTGTAATATTCGGAATTTCGGTTCTTAGTTATTCCCTTTCACATGAATAGTATGTCACACATGACATACTGCAAATAGCGATACAGATTTATGGAAAACAATAATTAACACGCTCGTAAAACTAGTGACCTAAAATAGCTAACGGTATAACGATCGTGCCAGTTTTTATAATCCAAACGTAAACTGAGGAGAATCGCTCGTGAAAATATAAGGAACTACCATGCGTAATTTTTATAGACTTGTTATGGATACTGGTATTAATGTTATAAATATGTGAAAGTACGTTCGTATGATAATATAAATTATCGAAAAATCACGCATAGGTACACTGAAACAGTTCCTTAAAATAAGTACTCTTTCATCTGTATACTTACCTCTGCCTAACTCTTCTTGCAAAAAATGCGTTATAAGCGTAAAACTTTTATATATTATGCTAGGTACATTAGATCACCCATTGATAACCCAGAAAATGTTTTAGGTAGGTAGAATATTCGCTGAGAAATTCTATGCAGTGTCATTCGCTCGTCCCTATTTGAACTCTAAAGAATCTGGTACCGTAATTATAATGTCATTTTAGTTCAGAATTGTTAATGATACTTCCTCATAATTTGCTACTAAATTGATGACCAAGGATTGTTTGAACATTGAAAGCTAAAGCACTATTAATCTATCAGTGGATATGGGGGGAGGGGGAGGGGGTACGTATTTAATATGGTAAAAAAATTAAAATTTAAAAATTCGAGCCTGAATTTTTTTTCATTATGACGGTAATCAAATTATCAACTGTTCATCGTTCACTGGACTCTAATGCCCATCAAGTGATGATTACTGATGATACATGAATTATTTTGCATTTTGTAACTTGAGATTAGCATCCGGATATCCTTTCTGATTATGCAATTTGGTGAAAGTGTATTGCTATTGAAAAATTACCACGCCCACTAATAAGACTCCGTCATAGAACTTTATCATCATAAAGGATGTTATTTTTTACTCATTTGAAATGGGCCCAAAACTTAGTTTCGCTAGTAAAAATAATGACATTCAAACAAATGCAAAATAACAAAGACCTCGTTCATATAGTTCCTTTCTAATTGACGATGAAGTCACCTGTCGAACCACGGGTCATTCTGTCATTCACGTGAGTGTCATTGACCTTAACTGTAAACCGTGAAATACGGCTGACAAAATGCAAAAGTGGGCATCGACACGCTATGCGACTGTCACTTACAAAAACAATAGGAGACATGCGATTTAAAAAATAATATAAAATACACACATACGTGTAGGGGTTATACAGGGTTAAGTTTTTTAAATGTAACATACCTATAACCCACATGATATAAAATAATATTTGTCTTAATATGAGTTGCAGTTACTTAAACAATTGTTCAGCATAAACTATATGACAACTTTAATTTTATTTTACAGCAAATCTTTATGAGATGTATGTGCTCATTTCAAGCTTTTTACGGCCTGTAAATAGAGAAAGTAGTAAGAGTAATCTCTATTTTTTTTTAAAACAATACCTATAATATAAGCCGTTTCGAGTGTGACATACATATAAAAAAACTGTCGAGAAAAAACAGGTGTCACGAGCATGACTAAAAATCATGCTCGAAAGAAGAATATAAACTTATAGATCAGAAAGACACAATGAGTTATTTGGTCTTTTTTTTCTACGGCTATGGCCATAGGGCCATAATTTTCCATAGGCATTTGTCCACATTCTTTAATGTTTTATTTTGATTTTCAAATTATGTCCCTTATCATATGATGTTGTTCCCAAAGCCTAACAAATATAACCGGGACGCACAATGATTTCGTATGTCGTTTCAAGTGATTTGGTATGCATGAAAGCGTCAATAGCTAGCCTTACCGAAACCCATATGCATATTGTAATGTGTCCACTTCCTCACTTTACGTGCACTTTCTTTGGAAAGTTATATTCCATACGGCCTATGTGTTGTGCCGGTAGACATAAAGATATATGTAATATGATGAATTGTTTTTATGAGAAGTGATTAGTTTTGTGGAAACTTTGAAGCCGGTATCCCTAGTATATATGTAGAGCCATATAATAATATTGTAATGAGTATTTGCTGAATGATAAAATATAGTTTCTCGGGATTGGTGCTGTTGTGGGTTGGTGGACCAATGTGTTCACAATCTTACGGGAACACATACATAATCTCGTGCAATATTATTTAAATGAATTTTGACTTTATGACCGAACTGACCTATCGTGTCGAGAGAACGCTAGCACAACGCAAGCAAGAATCATTAATTCATTGATTACACGTTAGTTCTGGCAATAACATTTTACTACATTTGAGAATAAACTTATTCACCTATGACATTCACTGAAATGAATTTAGGAATTTACATTTACTAGCAGATTTGCAATGCGTTAGGTAGACTCTGTGAAAAGACAACTAGTGATGTTTATGCAATGCAAAAATACATCCAAAATTCGTGTCACTGCAAGCCATTTCAAATAGTTTCCACTATATTTTCAGTATTTCATATCTTCAGTAGCACTGAAGCTTTTATTTGGGCTTGTATTATTTTATTGTCCATCAATCAGAGTAATCTAAAGAAAATTATCACTACTTAATGTATTGGTTTGATAAGAAGTCGATAAATTTTAAAAGGAAATAAACGTTCAGTAAACTGACTACGGACAGTCAGTAATAGCCTAATGTTATACATGTAACATCGTAGCTTCAGTAGTGTCTGCGATATACGGGAAAATAGTGAACTTACAAAATTATAAAATGATTTTATTCAAACGTGATTTTTACCCCAAAATAAACGAAATTTCTTATAATAAACATGTCAAGGATACCTGTTAGTTGGTTTGCATGGAGATTATAAATAGATTTTTATTACCCTATTTAAGTTTATAAGATAGTTTAGTTAGACAACAGCTTTTTATTTTTCCGCACTGATTACGAAAGGAAGATTTTATTAGTCAAGAGTTAGTAAACAATTTGAGCAACATTTCTCGTGTAGTTAAAACTGAAAAGGTTTTTGTATGTTGCCAGTTCTAACCGGTGCCTTTTAAACACTAAACTTGTCTACATAACATTATATAGGAAGTTCCTTTAAGCTACGAATCTGTAAAATTACAATAAATGTTCATACAACATACCTAATATGTATTTTTGTGTTGTTACAGGTGGCTTGGAAGGCAAATATCGCGTTGCTGCGCCTGAGCTCATGCAGGATACGTTCATGAGCGACTCGGAAGACGAGGGAGGTGAGTTACCTACACGAATTTCATTATTAGATCGTTACCTCACTCGGCAAATTGTTTGTTAGCGAACTATGTTGCCATAGCAACGTGAAGAGGTGGCTCTAGGACGTATCTTTTAGATTAATTGTATTTGTAAAATTTATATCATATGTAAAAGTAATCAACGTTTATTTTATGTACACAAATGCTTGTATGGAAATAATACACAGATCTTGAGTGTCATGAATCAACTAAAACTGATCAAAGTCTTCAGGGAAACTTAACTCTCTTCACATTAGTTGTTTTTCCCAACAGTTTGTGTTCTTATTTTTATACTAGCCGTCCTAGCAGTGTCATCTGCGTTTATTGTCACTGCTCCGCTCCTATTGGTCGTAGCGTGATGATATATAGCCTATAGCCTTCCTCGATAAATGGGCTATCTAACAATGAAAGAATTTTTCAAATCGGACCGGTAGTTCTTTAAATTAGCGCGTTCAAGCAAGCAAACAAACTCTTCAGCTTTATATATTAGTATAGATTTTATTTCTATCATCTGAAATAGGACAGTTGTTTAGCATTTCTTTTGTAATTCTTTATACATAGCTAATATCTTGGTTGTGTTCTGAAAATCACCTTAGTTATTAACACACACGCTCGCTCACGCCTGTATTCCCTCAGGGGTAAAGCAGGGGGTATTAAACACTCACATTTGGTCCCACTCACGTAATAAGTGACAAGCCTATTGCCGTTAAGCTGGCACTTTGGGACTTACAGGCTGGAAAATTTGGAGCATATTGAAGGGAATAGTAGGTAAGAAGGAAAAGGATTGGAAAGAGATAAGATAAGATTGCATATATTGGGGAGTGTAAACAATAACTCGAACTGGCTGTTGCTGGAAAATCCAAGCCCTCTAATAAATAATTATTTAGGTCCATTCCTAAATGCTTAAGCCATTGCATTCTACAAATAACGATATTTATTCCTGGCATTCGAAACCTCGTGGTTCGAATGATCCTATCTATAATACTTCAGACATCATGCTTTTTAGTGTAGTTAAGCCGTACAATAACCGCACGACTTCTCTGATTCTTGCAGTAAGTGCCAAAGCTATTGATTATTATTTACCGAAGTATTTTCTTTTAAGAGAAGAGGTATATAAAAACAACATCTTTGTCAATAGGCACTGTTATAATCTAAACAGCACCAACACAACTGCCCACGCGTGTTCTTGAGTGAAGTTTATTGCAGAAAAATGCTTACTGAATGATGTAATAAAGCGTTCACAGTATTGTGTATTCAATCAAAGCTAGAAAATACTGATCTATTTGTTCAAGGTCATATTTTTGACACGTGTAATCTAGATTAGAAAATTCCTTTATTGTAAAGTTAATTAGAATTAATTTAAAATAATTATTTATAATAAAATTAAATTGTAATAGTTTAATAATTCGATTTTATTGACACATTCAACCAAAAGATCGATCTTTCACGCCCAGATAATGAGTTCGAGTAGTCGAGTAGTAGGTCTACTTGACTCTCTTAAAGATTAGTCTATGAATCTCAAGTAGATAAATAGTTTTAAGAAAAAAAAAAATGTTTAAAAGTTCAACACTTCTATTAATAAGGCGAACGTTAGGGTAGTTCGTCATCTCGTTCTAAATCAAATTCGGCCCATTCCATCGGGGACAAGATGACGGATGAAAAAAATATAAATGTTGAAATTGGTCAACTCGTTAGTACGTTAGTGGGATGGGCGGTAGGGATCGACTACGCTGAACATACCATGATCCAGTTGGCGATGTTCTGATGAAGAAAGGGCAAGTCAGAAGTACCCCGCGGGCTTGTATGAAAGGTTTACTGATAGTAGAGGAAGCTAGTGAGGAACCCACCCATGTCACGAGAGAAGCAAGTGGCGCGCTGTCGTGTCTGCCTTCCCCCAAAAGGAGAATATATATGTATATATTTGTGGCCGAGGTCGGGATGAACTGGGCGGGATATATTACTATAGGATTCTAAATGAAATACCTGATAGTATATACCTGTTCTATATTTAGATGGGGCCCAAGAGATGGAATACAAATTTACAAAAAGTTACCAGAGGTCATTGAACTCTTGAGAGTCTTAACACCGACTTGTATTTTGTAGGCAACGCCACCTAGTAACGCCACGAGAACTAAACAATACAAGATCGTGTGAACTTAATACCAAAGAGTATACAAACACTACGTTAGACTTAATACTACGTGAACATACCGCCCACCAAGGACATTATCAGAGAATATGTCCTTAAAAATAGACAAAAAAATATGCACTTATTAATTGAGATAATGTCATTGATGAGGGTTGAACATTACAACAAGAACTTATGTACTAAAAAGTATACATATACCTTGACAATATACATACATAGTATGATATTAATGAACTCAGAACTAAACAATAAGTTGTAAATGTTCAATGAACTAAGAAACCCAAATTAACTTATGAACTAACAAACCCAAATAAACTTATGGACTGACAAATCCAAATGAACTTATGAACTTACAAACCTAAATAAACTTTTGAACTGACAAACCCAAATGAACTTATGAACTAAACAACAGTTGTCTGAACAAGAACTGTAATACTAAAACGAAATAATATAACTAAGTGACTATTATTGAAATCGATCTAGTCATTAACCGGTAAAACACATAACTTAGATGTAGGTCGCTTCAAAAGATTCCCTTTAACCTTTAATGTGACTACACGGGTAATATTGTCAGGCCCTGGATGTTTTTGAACTATTCGACCAAGTAACCAACGAGCAGGAGGTAAATCTGTTTCCTTGACCAGAACAACATCACCGATCTCTGGTTCGGGATTTTGGAAGGACCATTTATATCTATGAACTAGCGTGGTTAAATACTCTGCAGACCAACGCCGCCAAAAGTTCTGCAACATTTTTTTTTTTCTGCCACTTTAGCTCTTTAGCCAATTAGCTGCCACCGTTTAAGAGGACTAATATACGAAACTTCATAATTGGGTTCGGGGACTGTTACTAATGGTTCACCAACTAGAAAATGACCCGGTGTCAATGGCATCGGTTCATCAAGATCTTCACCATTAAGAACAGTCATAGGTCTAGAATTAAGACAAGCTTCTACTTGACTGAGCAAGGTGCTCATCTCCTCGTAAGTTAGAGTTGACTCTCCCATAACTCTCTTGAGGTGAAATTTAGTGGATTTCACAGCCGCTTCCCATAATCCACCAAAATTTGGAGCATGAGGCGGTATGAAATGCCATATTGTGCCTTTAGTCTCCAAATATTCTACAATATTGTTTTGAATAGCTGTCAGTTCCTTTAGTTCTCTTGCGGCCCCAACAAAGTTCGTACCGTTGTCGCTCCATATTTGAGCACAATGCCCTCGCCGAGCCACAAAGCGTCGAAAAGCCGCGAGAAAATCTTCAGTACTTAAATCGCTCACGACCTCCAAATGTACGGCTCGAGTAGCCATACAAACAAACACACAAATATAGCCCTTATATGCTTTGTGTCCTCTACCTTTAGCCGTCCTCAGATTAATTGGACCTGCGTAATCCAACCCACTGTGAAGAAATGCTCTTGTTGGAGTGCTTCGCGCAGTAGGCAATGATCCCATTAATTGGCTATTAACCTTGGCATTTTGTTTGACACATGTCACACATTTACGCACATGTTGTCTGACCAGACTCTTTACTCCAATAATCCAATATGCTGATCTTAAGTAGTTGATCATAAGCTGAGGACCCCCATGCAAAGTTTTCTCGTGTGCATCTGTTACTAATAACATTGTGAGATGCGCGTTATGAGGCAGTATTATAGGATGCCTCAATTGATCTGAGAGAGGAGCTTCATGCAGTCTGCCACCAACACGAAGTATGTCATCACTATCTATATAGGGACATAAGGATCTGATTTTACTTCCTTTGAACTTTATTTGCATTTTCTTTTTTATCTGTATGTACTCATTTGGAAATTCTACTTTCTGACAATATCTTATGCAGCATTTTAAAGCTTCTTCTAGTTCTATCTTTTGTAAATAATTCGGTCTATTCCTTCTGTTCTTAAAATATATGAATCTTCTACAGAATGCTAAAACTCTCAGCAATCGCCATAAAGAACTGAATTTTGCCCCCGGGAACTCATCTTCTGCTACGGCGACGTGACACTTTACAGACTCTTCTAAAATAATCTTCTCATTAATTGGGCGATTATAGACTATATCAAGATTATACAGAAAATGGGGTCCACTAAACCAAAGTTGGTTCTTGGATAGTAAACTTGGTTGAACTCCTCGTGATGCGCAATCTGCAGGGTTTTCCTTAGATGATATGTGAGCCCATTGTTCGGAGTCGAGTGTGGTTAAGATTTCCGAGACTCGGTTTGCCACAAAGGTTTTCCACCTGCTTGGGTGACTGTTCAACCAAGAAAGTACAACCGTCGAATCTGTCCAGGCATATTCCTTGCTTTTAGGAATATTCATAGCTTTAGTCACGTCTGCTAATAGCCGAGTTAATAAGACTGCACCACAAAGCTCGAGGCGAGGAATACTGATCTGTTTAATCGGTGCGACCTTTGTCTTGGCAACTAATAAGGAAACACGTATCTCGTTTTCGCTGTTAACCATTCTAGTATAGATCACTGCTGCGTATGCTGTCTTCGAGGCGTCACTGAAACCATGCAACTCAACGCAGTTATCATTACCGGTAATTCCTAGCCATCTAGGAACACGCCCTTTAGATAACTCTAACAGTTCTTTACGGTAAGTCTGCCATTCCTCCCTTAAAAGGTTTGGCACATCGTCATCCCAATTTACTCCTGCCAACCAGAGCTTTTGGATTATTACCTTCGCTAATATTATACTGGGCGCTAACCAGCCTAAAGGGTCAAATAACCGCGCAATGTCAGATATAATATTGCGTTTTGATACTCTATCTGAAGTCAAAGTTAGCTGAACTGTGTACCTGAAATCATCATCACAATGACACCAGGTGAGGCCCAATATTTTTGTAGTCTCGAATATTTCTATTTCGTCTCTTGAATTATTTAAGCCCTTGTCTGTCTTGCCTTTATCCATATCCTCTTTGGCTTTTAGGTCTTCATCTTTACTAAATCTCGTCTCTAATAATTTAAATCTTTTCAGGGCTATTTCTCTACTATTACCACCTACACACGAGGGGTTCTGTTCTTTAAATGGTAGTTTTACTATATAACGACCATTTGCGCTCCTTTTGGTTGTAGACGCAAACCACTCTTCACACATTTGTTCTTCTTCAGTCAATATCTTTCCCTCTTTCGGCAACTGCTCTTCGACTTCCCAGAACCGTTTCAGGATATCGTTTTCACTCATGTGTACATGCATTGCCGTGATCTTATTTGTACTATTGACCTCAGCTTTCGAATAAGCTGTACCAGACAGGATCCAACCTAAGCTGGTGCACTGAGTAACAAATGATCCAGTTGGAGACCTGATTACTCCATTTCTCAACACCTTGCTGAACACATCCGCACCCAACAAAATATCAATTTTGTTGGGCTTATTGAACTGTGGATCTGCTAATATCACATTCTCTAGAGCTGGCCATCTTAAAGGTTCTAACTGCCGCTCTGGAAGATAAGAAGTAATGTTCTTTAAAACTTAAGCCTCAACCTGTATCTCAAAACTAGAATCAGCCAAAGACTGAAGCAATAGCGTCACCATGTAGTTGGCAACAGACGTTTTTTGATTGCCTATACCAGAGACAATTCCCCTAATTGGACTCTTCTTCAACCGCAAGAACTGAACTGCAGCTTCTGTTATAAATGAAGCTTGAGAGCCTTGATCCAACAAGGCTCGAACTACCTGAAAATTGTGCGACGCTGTCTGAGCTCTTACTAGCGCTGTGGCTAATAAAACTTGACGAAGATGTGTATTTTTTGTAGAAAGACAGGACACTAAGGGCACACTCCCATCTGATAGCTTAGAATCATCAGAAGAGTTACCCTGCTTGACTGCCTGATCTTTTTGCACATAATTTGTACTATACATATGTAAAAGAGTATGGTGTCTCTTCTTACATACACGACAGGACCTATTAATTTTACATTGACCTACCATATGGTTACCACCGAGACAATTAAAACAGATTTTCTTCTCAAATACAAATTGCCTTCTTTGATCTAAATCTAACTCCATGAACCTTTTGCAGAAGCACAATTTATGGAGCTCTGTACAGAACTCACAACATAATTTAGAATCGAAATCTGTTTTATTAGTCGCCAACATAACCCTGTGCTTTGAAGAGTTGGTACCACGTGACTGCCCCAGTTCCCACTGAGGCTCCATATACTCAAGTGCTCTAAAACGACTTTCTATAAATAATTTGAACTGACTTAAGGTGGGTAATTCGGTGGAACTATCAGTGGCAACTTTCAACTCCCACTGCTTGCGAGTTTCTTGATCGAGCTTAGATGTCACAATGTGAATAACAATAATATCCCAGGTAGTCACATTAATTCCTAAATTAGTTAAAGCATTCATACAGTCTGTTGTAGTATCTAATATATGTTTGAGAGTAACCGATGACTCCGCACTAACACGTTTTTGACTGAACAGACGTTGCAAAATGTTATTAGCTAAATGACGTTTATTATTGTACCTATGTTCTAACTGTGCCCAACAAACATCATAATTAGATGCAGTTATAGGTATTTGGCGTAATAATTGATGAGCTTCTTCCCTTAAGGATGCTTTTAAATAGTGCATTTTTTGTACTTTATCTATATCATTATTATTATGCACGAGTGATATAAAAAGATCTCGGAAACTTATCCACTCAGCATCCTTGCCCGAAAAAGTTGGAAGATTGATCTTAGGCAATTTAACATTACGTGCTGTACTAACAATAGGAGAAACCTGCTCGACCCTAGTACTTTGTTCTACTATATTTAAATTAATATCTTTCAATTCAGACTTGTAATTAATATATGTTTCTTCTGTCTTTTCGTACATCTCTGATGTAAAATATACACCTTTCATATCCTGTGTTGTGGCCTGTTCAACTATTTTGCTGTGTATATTATTAAACTTTGTCCAATGTTCTTCTAAAGTCTCTAATCTAGTTTGTAGTTAACCTTGTGTGATTCTGTCTTTTGGTGATTTTTTGAAATTTATCTTAGCTTTTTCAATTCTATTTCTTGTATCAGTTTGTAAATTGAATAATGACTCCATTTTGTGTGTACAAATATGGTAAGAAACAACAACTGTATTATACTTCAAATTCTTCTAAGTCAAATGACATACTGCGTCACAATCCTGCCATTTAGCTTACCTCGAACTGTTTTATTACAAAATCTTACAAGTCCAGTTTCAGATCTCAAAATATATTCTAAGTGTTTAAAACAAACGAAACTTGGAAAATTTGGGCATGGATTCCCCGTAGGTGCACTTTTCTTAAAATTATTCTAAGTCTAAAACTAAACTACAAATTAATTCTAAGTCCGAGACATTTGTCCTTGTCCAATGTTTCAAATGCTTCTAAATTTTTCCAAGTCCATCCACTAGAACTCTTCAAAGTGAAGTATAAATGTACTACAATTTTATTGTCCACCTGTACTCACTCGACTGTACAAACTTTCCACAAGCCACATCCGCTTGGGTTCTGGATTCCGCTTCCGCCCGCCGTTGGCCTCAGCTTGATCTTCAACACCCTGGTGCCTCGCCGGCACCCCAGCGCCATCAGCAGCAATCCACCACTGTGTCGACGCCGTTTCCCCGAAGACTAGTCACCCTGACTAGTCCTTATCCGGCTCGAAGGACCAAATATTTGTGGCCGAGGTCGGGATGAACTGGGCGGGATATATTACTATAGGATTCTAAATGAAATACCTGATAGTATATACCTGTTCTATATTTAGATGGGGCCCAAGAGATTGCACTGATGATCTCTGTAGCCGCACATCTTGGAATACAAATTTACAAAAAGTTACCAGAGGTCATTGAACTCTTGAGAGTCTTAACACCGACTTGTATTTTGTAGGCAACGCCACCTAGTAACGCCACGAGAACTAAACAATACAAGATCGTGTGAACTTAATACCAAAGAGTATACAAACACTACGTTAGACTTAATACTACGTGAACATATATATATATATATATATATTCTCCTTGACCTTGACCTTGTGTGTGTATATACCTACATAATTGCACACGTATGTAAAACGACAGTGACGAAGTAATGTTAAATTAGGTTTACTTTCTTAGTCATTTTCATTTACCAAGACCACCTTACAGAAGAGCGTTAAGTTCCGTTTTTCTGGGTAGGGTCACCTACCGTAGCGTTCATATGGATGACAAACTCACAAGTGACATCACTGGCATTGCCGTGTGCATGTTTTATCTAGCTACCTGTAACCGCCTGCCATAAAGAGCGAAGTTAACTTCGGTTTCGGCAAATTAATTTGAAAAAAGCCATCGCACGATTTAAGGATCAACGACCTATAAACTTGAAAAAAAATGTTACAGTAATTTAGACTAGAACCGGTGTGCGTGACGAATGTAGTTAAATGTTATCCATATGAAAATATAACATACAAAATTTAATATTAAATTATTTATAACTAGGTATTTTTTTGGAAACATTATTTTCTAAAAACTCACTGCACTACATGAAACATCTTATTCGGCTGGTTGGAGTTTATTGAATAACAACTATCGATTCGTCTAATCATTGTCCTTATCTCAGCGATACGGTGTCTACTGATCAACATAAAGTTAAAGGCAGGAATTGAAACTAAAACTAACATACCTTCCAGGAGAGGTGGAGTGTCCAATCCAACAACAACAGCAATACAGATACATGAACAGCGAGGCGGGCACACTGCACCGGGCCAAGCCGCTCGAAGACACCGTCACCGATGGACACCTTTGGCCCAGTAACAATGACAAGAAAGTGGCCACCATCGACAGACAACCGCTTGACATTGGGTACGTACACACATACATCATGTAATTCAATAGACTGTTTGCCTGAAATATACGTACTCAATCCATTAGGATGCGTCTAAATGGGCAAAACTTTTACTACAATGTGTGCCTGCAATACAGATGCTGGCAACATTCCTATCAATTACAGGCAGACTATGCAATATTCAACAATGTTTTGAGTGTGGCCCGGCCATATAGGCACACATTTTTAGTATGACCGATGATTTTTTTATGTGTTGCCGGCACGTCGCAGGAGGATCACATGAGAATTGAAAATACTGAGATATTACCCGGCTATCGCTGTTTCGTTATGGTTATGACATAAAGGTTACTATATTGCCCGGCTATCGCTGGTTCGTTATGACATGAAGGTTACCGTGAGTGAGACACCGGCGATTTGTTGACATATTTCTCT
>OY982584.1:7638753-7788337 GCA_963859945.1 Euplagia quadripunctaria | reverse complement strand
CATAACATACATACACGCTCCATCACGCTCACCGCGCCTTCTACCCACCCCGTACGTATACACTTACGTCTCCATAACATACATACACCGCTCCATCACGCTCACCATGCCGCCTCTACCCACCAACGTACGGTATCACTTACGTCTCCATACATACATACACCGCTCCACTCACGCTCACCGCGCCTCTACCCACACAGACTGTGACGTAGGGTACAACGCAGAGTACTCCATACATACATACACCGCTCCATCACGCTCACCGCGCCTCTACCCACCACCGTACGTATACACTTACGTCTCCATACATACATACACCGCTCCATCACGCTCACCGCGCCTCTACCCACCACCGTACGTATACACTTACGTCTCCATACATACATACACCGCTCCATCACGCTCACCGCGCCTCTACCCCACCACCGTACGTATACACTTACGTCTCCATACATACATACACCGCTCCATCACGCTCACCGCGCCTCTACCCACCACCGTACGTATACACTTACGTCTCCATACATACATACACCGCTCCGTCACGCTCCCCGCGCCTCTACCCACCACCGTACGTATACACTTACGTCTCCATACATACATACACCGCTCCATCACGCTCACCGCGCCTCTACCCACCACCGTACGTATACACTTACGTCTCCATACATACATACACCGCTCCATCACGCTCACCGCGCCTCTACCCACCACCGTACGTATACACTTACGTCTCCATACATACATACACCGCTCCATCACGCTCACCGCGCCTCTACCCACCACCGTACGTATACACTTACGTCTCCATACATACATACACCGCTCCATCACGCTCACCGCGCCTCTACCCACCACCCGTACGTATACACTTACGTCTCCATACATACATACACCGCTCCATCACGCTCACCGCGCCTCTACCCACCACCGTACGTATACACTTACGTCTCCATACATACATACACCGCTCCATCACGCTCACCGCGCCTCTACCCACCACCGTACGTATACACTTACGTCTCCATACATACATACACCGCTCCATCACGCTCACCGCGCCTCTACCCACCACCGTACGTATACACTTACGTCTCCATACATACATACACCGCTCCGTCACGCTCACCGCGCCTCTACCCACCACCGTACGTATACACTTACGTCTCCATACATACATACACCGCTCCGTCACGCTCCCCGCGCCTCTACCCACTACCGTACGTATACACTTACGTCTCCATACATACATACACCGCTCCATACATACATACACCGCTCCGTCACGCTCCCCGCGCCACTATAACAATATCTTATAAATATAATAATTATACTTCAATTAACTCCTATAAAACCTCTGAAAGCCTTCTTATTCGTCTTCTTTCTTATAGGGTAATGGCACAGAAAAGCCATCAACGACAAACCTCCGTCTGCTGTGCTCAATAATGGGTGGGCAGGCTCGCGCCGTGTGGGAGGGACGTGACAGGTTCCACCCCCCTCACTGTCACTGATGACTGCGCTTCTTTCACCACCACTGTTTCAGCCAGGTTAATAGCATCAATAGTACTTGTTTCCAATTAGTGTAATTTGTTAGAGATATTTTTACCCGAGCGCAAAAAAGGGTGTTATAATTTTGAGTCTGTGTTCTACCTGTCTGTCTGTGCTGTCGTAGCGCTGAAATGGATAGTCGAATTTAAATACGACTTCTCGTAAGTTGGTAATAACCGTCCTAAGTCACCTTACTAATGATATGTTTGATGAAAATTAACCCAACCCTTCTCCTAGAAAAAAAAAATGTGATCATGTCTGGCGAACCGCGGCCCAACGTTTGATGTTGGGAAGTTGTATATATGTATATATTAATCGGAGCGAAAACTTTCATTGCGTGATGCAGGTTCAATAGTAACTAGTTCAGCTCGTTTTCGCTAGATGATGTTGAAGTATGTTTTGCTTCATGTGGAATCCGCCACAGCAAATCCAGCACCATCATTCGTGTATCATATCACGTTTAAGGTAATTTGACAAACTAAACCTGAACTAAAATCTATATAAACTACGAAAGTGGCAAAGTAAGTACTATTAGTACGAAAACGTTTATAATAGCAAGAGTGCTGTCTAAATATAGATAAGTATAGATAGATATAGATATTACTTATGTGAAACCTAGGAAGTTTTCTTCACTGTTGGAATTGGTGTTAATTATTTTTTTCGCAACTAACGGTAAATTGTCACGTGCATTCGTATTTTGGTGGTAATGATTACTTTAAATATTTACGGTGCTACGATGCTGTACAGCCAACTTATATTTGTAGTCGTTGATCATTTATTAATATGTTCTTATTCGTATAGACGTTTTAACCTCCATTTGATTTTACAACCTGCTGTTTAGATTTTGTAGGCCATCGTTTACGATTGTGTGATGTTAAAAGTTAATTTCTTCATTAATTTTTCTGATATGTTAATTTAGCATTTTAAAAGTCATGTTTGTGGTCTTAATTGTGACAATTGGACTGTACATCTGCTCTAATATCAGGATATTTGTTTGAAGTGGCTTTTTTTAATTATGATAATAATAATGTTTCCTTTTTCAGATTCTGGATGATGAATTGCCAAAACGTGAGCGACGCTACTAAGCTGGGGACAGAGTTATACAGGTAATAATCTGTAATATTTAATCAAATTGTGTTATTAATTATTTTTTTTTATTTCACGAACTTTTTTAGGAAAATAGCTGTGTATGTGTGTGTGTGTGAATACAATGTGATCTTTATAGTAATATAGTTTATTAGATAAATCAAATGGCGGCGCAATGTAGCCGTCGCGGCTCAATGTCGTAGTCGCGGCGCAATGTAGCCGTTGCGGTGCAATGTAGCCGTTGCGGCGCAATGTAGCCGTTGCGGCGCAATGTAATCGTTGCGGCGCTCTGTTGCCGTCGCGGCGCAATTTAGCCGTAGCGGCGCAATGTAGCCGTTGCGGCGCAATGTAGCCGTTGCGGCGCTCTGTTGCCGTCGCGGCTCAATGTCGTAGTCGCGGCGCAATGTAGCCGTTGCAGCGCAATGTAGCCGTTGCGGCGCAATGTAATCGTTGCGGCGCTCTGTAGCCGTCGCGGCTCAAAGTCGTAGTCGCGGCGCAATGTAGCCGTTGCGGCGCAATGTAGCCGTTGCGGTGCAATGTAATAGTTGCGGCGCAATGTAGCCGTTGCGGCGCAATGTATTCGTTGCGGCGCTCTGTAGCCGTCGCGGCTCAATGTCGTAGTCGCGGCGCAATGTAGCCGTTGCGGCGCAATGTAGCCGTTGCGGCGCAATGTAATCGTTGCGGCGCTCTGTTGCCGTGGCGGCTCAATGTCGTAGTCGCGGCGCAATGTAGACGTTGCGGCGCAATGTAGCCGTTGCGGCGCAATGTAATCGTTGCGGCGCTCTGTAGCCGTCGCGGCCCAATGTCGTAGTCGCGGCGCAATGTAGCCGTTGCGGCGCAATGTATTCGTTGCGGCGCTCTGTAGCCGTCGAGGCTCAATGTCGTAGTCGCGGCACAGTGTAGTCGTTGCGGCGCTCTGCAGCCGTCGCGGCTCAATGTCGTCGTCGCGGCGCAATGTTGCCGTTGCGGCGCAATGTAGCCGTTGCGGCGCAATGTAGCCGTTGCGGCGCAATGTAGTCCTTGCGGCGCTCTGTAGCCGTCGAGGCTCAATGTCGTAGTCGCGGCGCAGTGTAGTCGTTGCGGCGCTCTGCAGCCGTCGCGGCTCAATGTCGTAGTCGCGGCGCAGTGTAGTCGTCGCGGCGCTCTGCAGCCGTCGCGGCTCAATGTCGTAGTCGCGGCGCAGTGTAGTCGTTGCGGCGCTCTGCAGCCGTCGCGGCTCAATGTCGTAGTCGCGGCGCAGTGTAGTCGTCGCGGCGCTCTGCAGCCGTCGCGGCTCAATGTCGTAGTCGCGGCGCAGTGTAGTCGTTGCGGCGCTCTGCAGCCGTCGCGGCTCAATGTCGTAGTCGCGGCGCAGTGTAGTCGTCGCGGCGCTCTGCAGCCGTCGCGGCTCAATGTAGTAGTCGCGGCGCAGTGTAGTCGTTGCGGCGCTCTGCAGCCGTCGCGGCTCAATGTCGTAGTCGCGGCGCAATGTAGCCGTCGCGGCGCAATTTTGTCGTTGCGGCGCTCTGTAGCCGTCGCGGCTTAATGTAGTCGTCGCGGGGCTCGGTTTCAAGCCTCAGCCTCTGAGGTTGTTCAAACAAACCAACTCATATTCGCATTTACAATTTGATATTAGATGATATTAGATGTTAGAAAAGTCAGTTCAGTGTCGCTCGCTGTCACACTTATATTACTATACTACTATACCTACTCTTTAACAGAATTCTACAGTAGTAATCTACGAGAGAGATAAATACCAAGCTAAATACATACGTAATAGTGGGTTAGCTCTCGTAATGTGTATTTTACTAATTATTCTTTTTTGACGTGACGTCTTATGCGTCGATGAACGCCGGCTGCAGCCGTGCGTGCTGGGAGGGGCTGAGCGTGCAAGCGAGAGCGCGGAACAAGCGATAGAGTGCCACGATCGGCCAAAGCATTCAGCGTAGAAGATTCAGAGTAGAAGAGAGACAACTTTTTTGTCAACTGGTTTACAGTTGACAAAAACTATTTAAGTTGACGAAACAGTTGTCAATGAAAATATATATTATAAATAAAGTGAAGTGAAAAGTTAATGTGTATTCCATTGTTTTTAAAAATATTCTGTTTTCGTATGACGTTATCACGTAAAATTATCGTCCGTAAACCGACTTTACAGACAACTAATTTTTTTTATTCCAGGGAGATGCTGCTGGTGCCGTTCGAAGTCCGCATCGTGGTGTTGGGCAAGCGGCTGGACGCGCTTGAGGGCCGCCTCTTAGTTATGTACATCACTGACAGATATGCATATGAGACGCTGTTGCAACAGGTACCTAACTGTTATATCAATGTGTATCTTGCCTTGTAACTTCATACTGAGGACATCCGGCTTCTGTTAGAATTGGAGACGCCGCCTTAATGACTCGTTATATAGCAGCACTAGCGTAATGTTGTTTTTTTTCTGTTGTTAGGTAATAATAATAGGACATACTACACAGCTTTATCTGAACCCAATTAAGCAGAGCTTGTACTCTGGGTTCTAGATCAGGGAAAAACTTACATAAATACATTTTTCTTTGGGAAATACATACACCTATATAGAAACATTCAGACCAATGCAAACAGACTGCACTGAGCGGGAATTGAAAATAAATCTTCCTGTCGTTACCCAGTTTTATGACAATGGCATTTTTTTTTACTTTTAATGCTGATTTCCTTTGAATCAAAAATCTATTTGAATTAACCCAGGGGGCAAATCAAAAATTTGTTTTAAATATCACTTTAATAAATTTTATAGGTGCGTAAGCATGCAAAAGCTAGGAGAAGTAGATGCTCTGCTTATCTTGTTATTGTCTCCGCATATTACAAATAGTAGTATATAGTAGTAATGCGAGAAAATGTAAACATTTACATTATACGAAGCGTTGTTTACACAGGAGCACTACACCGAAGTAGCCCACTCCACGTCGGTTCGGTTCCTGGACGGCAAGGATGTGTACCTGGAGTTCTCCGGCAACCTAGTGCCAGTCACCAAGTCTGGCAGCCAGCCTATGTTGGCCTTCGAGGTAAATAAATTTATAATATGAATTCTATATAACGGGGAATGCGATAAGTGAGCGGTCTTGGTGATGCTCCTTACTAAATAAATAAATATATTTTTTTGCGTTTTACAGGCTTTTAAAGACAACCGAGTAGAATTCACAGTACGAGTGAAACATCATGAAGAGAATCCTTCTGGCAGAATTTATTTCATGAACGAACCAAAAGTAAGGAATGTAGTATATATTCTAGAATAAAACATGGTATATATTGGAAATATACAGCAGTGGGAGTTATAAGCAAAGGCTTCTAATAACAGAGAAATTATGATGTAGCAGAAAGAGGACAAATATGATGTCTTTTAGAAAGGACAGTAATGTCACAAAAAGTATCTCCTTTCAGAGTGGACTGCTACAACTTGATGTTTGAATGTAATATACATGATTTTATAGTCGTTTTGAAAAAGAAAAAAATATACTTTAATATCAATAATATAATCGATAAGTTATTAGTTTAAAAAATAGTAAATGTTTTTTTTTTATAAATATCGCAATTTATGTATCGTATCGTTATTACTCGCACTACGGTCACTATGTTTTACTAAGATCGACTTCATTCAATGTTTTAACAAATGGCCAAAACATTTCAAAATAAAGTATTCCAGGCGCCACTATGGTGAGACACCGCGGCACCAGCTTCCGACTATTATTGTTTGTTTTCTATAAAATGACCGTGTATATTATAGTGATCGGCTACAATTATGCGATGCGGGATCAATTAGTTAGTAATGGTTCAGGAAATCATTCATTCCTGGCGTTGAACCCAAGTTGCTTTATGTAACCAAAAGTAATTTATCTGAAGAATGTAGGGCACCCTGCACAAACCCTTCATGGGTTTTGGTTTGCCAATTTGTATTGTATGTGTATTTTGTGCAAAAATTATATTATTATATACACACATATCATAATATAATTAATAATAATAATAATTCATTTATAGTTAGTACACATTATATATATATATATATGTATATGTGATGTGAAATATTATTATTGTTATCTTTTAAATAAACGATTGTATTGTAGGTACCTAAAGGTGAGCAGTCTCAGACCCCGGCGTGCGTGTTGGACGTGGAACTGCCGGAGCGTATCGCGCCTCGAGCGGGCAAGAGCCAGGTTGACTACCTCAACCTGGACCAATCTGGTAAATAACATTAATGCGTGTCTTGCGGAAATGCCGTCAATGACACAAAGTCCTCTCACTATATTCTATTCCTATTGGCTTACACAAATATTATATAACACAGTTATGGTGGTCTTAATAAGAATACATTTAACTAACTGCAATAACATTGTACAGGTTTCGACGCTCTAAAGGATGAGCTGAGCTTCCAATGGGGCGGCGATCATAACAACAGCCTCGGACCCACGTCCCTTGAGCGACAACTCAACGGTCATCACAAACTCATCACCAACGGTGATGTTAAGTACCCAACTACAGATCACACACAGAAACATCCTAAACCTCAAGGTAATCAAATTTCCAACAACAACAGTATACTGACGTCATACTAAAATTATCATATGGACGCTTCCATATAAAAAATAATAATAACAGGGGTTACGTAGTTTATACCTTCTATTATATTATAATTCACTAGTAACCCGCTTTAATAAACAACGTCATCTTGTTAAACACGTAAATTTTTGTTTATTTTTATAAAAGTAAAAACTTTCTCCGTTACAGTAAACGGTGATTCTCATCATGGCGACGCTCACCACGGTGACGCTCTCATTGTAGATTCAAACAAGACAAAGGCAACTTTCGATTCCGATGAAGATAAGACCCCCATGAATACCCTAGAGAAAGGCAAAAAGAAATCAGAGGGAGGTTTCTTGGGTGGCCTCGCTGATAAAGTTTTCGGTGTATTTGGTCATAGTGACGAAAAGGAAGATGAAAAAGTTGAAAAAGAATCATCTCCAGCGCCTCAACCCAAGCCGAGAGAATCTAAAGAAAAGTCTCCTCAGAAAGAGAAAGAAAAGTCCCCACAGAAAGGAAAGGAAAAATCCCCGACCAAAGAAAAGTCTTCTCCGAAAGAAAAAGAAACAACTCCACCTAAACCTGCACCTAGAATAATCAATGAAGAGATTTTAGGGAAAGTTGAAGATATGTTTAAAGATCTAAAAACTAAACCTCATTTAGAAGACGATATTGACAGTCAAGTATATACTACTAAACTGGTTGTAGACGAACAAGGTCCTACTGATCTTCAGGAAGATCTTTACGAACAATACAAGCACATGCAACCTGTTGATACTCCACTATGTTGTAGTAAAACAGACCCCTTCCAATTTTACGTCGGATGCTGCGAAGGCAAATATGCAAAGGGGCAAAAGCATCGTCACGATGAAACTTCCAATATCGTAGACAGAATAGAACAGGTGAATTTCGCTGTTCATGAAATCCAGCAAGACCTTTCTGATAAAGCTGAAAATAATTTGGATAAAATTAAAGAAGAAAAAGATAAAATTCAACATAAAGCTACTGACAAAGCTGATGATTTAGCAGCACGTTTAGAAAAATTTAATGAAGATGGTCAGCATAAAATTCAAGAAATGGAAGACAGTGCTCGTGCCACATTAAATGATATTGCTGATTTTGCGGAAAAAACTAAAGATAATGTTGATGCAAAGGTATCCGGTTCGAAATCAAATGTTTCTTCAGAAATCGAAGATTTTAAAGCATCTGGTACGGATATTATTAATAACGTTGCACAAAATGTAGGTGTTGTAAGGGATAATATCAATGCTAAAGCTATGGCTTTAGATTTTGCCGCTCAAGAAAGAGCTGAAGAACTTAAACTTAGAGGACAAAATAAAGTAGCTGAACTCAAAAGTGCCACAGAAAAAACTGGTGATACCCTCAAGGACAAGGTACAACATGGTACCAGTGCTGTTGCCGCAGAAGCCCAAGGTGCGAAAAAAGCAGCTAGAGAATCTTTAGATAATATTAAAATTCCAGCTAGTGAAAAACTACAATCTATGGGTGACTCTTTGGATGGGGCCAAAGATAAAACCAAGAAGGATCTTAAAAAAAAAGAGAAGGAAGCAAAAAAAAAGGCTAAAGAAGGAAAGAGCTTCTTCACTGGTTTAGTCCACAATATTTTTGGTGAAAAAGAAAAAATAGAAGATGAAGTAAAGGGTAAAATTGCTGAAGGTAAAGAATCCGCTAACAAAGTTTTGGAAAAGGCATCCGCGAAAAAAGAGGAAATTAAAGATGCTGCTGCCAAGAACCAAGAAGAATTACAGACTGGAGCAGAACACATAGCTCAAGATATTGACAACAAGAAAAAACAAGTGGAACAGTCTCTCATTGACAAAAAGGATGAAGTTGCAAAGTCGATCCAAGATAAGACCGCTGAAACAAAACAGGCTGTTGAAAATAAAACAAATGAAATTAAATCATCTGTTGACGAAAGGGTAGGCAAATATAAAGATGCTGCTCACGACACAGCAACTTCTATTCAAGGCAAAACAACTGAAGTTAAAGATTCGATCCAAAATAAGGCAAATGAAATTGGCAACGCTGTCTCCGTTAAGACGTCAGAAGTCCAAAAATCTATTGAAGATCAGGCGGCAGAAGCTAAAGACGTAGTTTGTGAAAAGTCACAACAAATCAAAGGTTCAATTCAAGATACAGCGTCAGATTTCACCAATACTGTCCAAGAAAAAACTTCTGCAGCAGGACAATCTTTAAAAGATGGCTTTGGCAAAATCGGAAATACTATTCATGATAAGACAAGCGATGCAAAAGAAAAAGCTAGTGAAGTCGGACATGCTATTCAAGATGGGGCTACAAAAGCTGGACAAACTATACAGGACAAAACAACCGAGGTTAAGGATGGGATCAGTGAAGTAAGTCATGAATTACACGATCACGCCACTAAAGTTGGACAAGCTATCCAGGATAAATCAACCGAAGTCAAAGATAAGGCCAGCGATATAAGGCAAGCTGTACATGATGATGCTACTAAAGTTGGAGAAGCTATAAAGGATAAGACATCTCAAGCTAAGGATAAGCTTAGTGATGCAGGACAAGCTGTACAAGATGAAGCTAATACAATTGGACAAGCTGTCCAGGATCAAACATCTGAAATTAAAAACAAGGCCAGTGATATTGGACATGGTATACAGGATAAGGCTAGTAAAGTCGGACAAACTATTTTGGGCAAAACAACCGAAGCTAAGGATGCTATTCACGACAAAGCTACTAAAGTTGGACAAGCTGTTGGAGATACAACAACTGCGGCTAGAGATAAAGTGAATGAATTTAGTGACACTGTTCATGTTAAAACTGGTGAAACAAAGGATAAAGCTAGTGAATTTGGAAATGCAATCCATGATAAATTTACTGGATTTGGTCTAACTATCCATGAAACAGCTACAGATGTTGGAAGTAGTATCCATGGTACAGCATCTGATATTGGCCATGATATACATGAAGAGGCAAACAAAGTTGGGTCAGCCATTCAAGATAAAACTACGAAAACTAAGGATGTCATTCACGGCAAAGCTAGTGAAATCGGTCAAGAAGTACATGAGAAATCGCATGGGTTTGGACATGCTATTAAAGATACTTTCAGTGGAATTGGGCATGCCATTAGCGATACTTTCCATGGTCTCGGTCATTCAGTACATGAAAATAGTGAAGACGCAAAAGAAGCAGTTAGTGATAAGACTAAAGAAATAAAGGACTCCGTTGAAGGTACAGCCAGTAACCTTAGACATTCTGTTGAAGAAACAACCAGTGACGCCACAAAAGCTCTTCAAGATAGAACACAAGCTATCGGAACCGCCATAACAGATGATTTAACTCATTCTTACCATAATAAAAAACAAAACGCACAAAGCGAACTAGATAGGATAAGGCAAGAAGCTGAATACACCACCGACCAAATCTCTAAGTCTGCTGAAGATACTATTAATGCAGCTGCGGACAAAAGAGTAGAATTCCAAACAAACTTGAGCCATAACTACGATAATTTGACACAAGCTAGCAAAGATAGACTAGAACATTTACAGCAATCGGCTAGCGATAAAGTGAATGATCTACAAAGATCGTCTAAACATGCATTCGATCACGCACAAGACTCAACCTTGAGTTCTTTCGATATGGTCGAAAGTTCGGCGAAGGACAAAGTGAGCGACGGCAAGGACAAATGGGATGAGCTGCAGAGCTCGACCCGGGACACGTTTGCTTCTATGAGAGATGATGCTTTAAGCTTGGGTAGTTCAGCGGAAGATACACTTCATAGCTTCCAAAGTTCAGCAGGTAATACATTTGATAGTCTTGATGATTCTGTAAAGGGAATGTACGGGTCTGTTTCGGATTCTCAACACAATATTGAAGAAAGTTCAAATCAGTTATTTGGAGATGTTAAAAATCAGTTTGAGGGATTCTCAGTGTCAGCTGATAATAAGCTAGAGGAGATTAAGGTGCCAGCTAAGGCTGGAGTTGAGAGTGCTGAAGCGAGGTTGACAGACGTTGCCGAAGGAGTAAAAAGTGAGAGCCAAGCAGTGGCAGATGCCTTTTCAAGTGAAACTGATAAATTTACTAGCAGTTTGAATAATTTGGGAAATTCCGTCTTTGGATCTTCAGGCAAAGGTTGGTTGCATTTATTAGCCGCAAATTAATATACTATGTTTGCATAAGTTAAAATCTTTTTTATGTGTTTTAGGTTTTATGAAGGATTCGAGCACCAAGTTATTGGAATCAGAAAAATCGCAGTCCTCACCGTCGCCACACAAGAAGAGTTCTGGGTAAGAATATTATGTTACTTCTTCATTTTATACATTATGGGAAGAGTTTCGTAGCACATCATCTCACTTTCTTTACTTCTTTTCTGTTTAGTACAGAGAGAATTTTTCAGCATTTTTCTGCATTCTTGTGGGCTGCAGAGAGGTGATGTTGGTGGATATTCTAAATTAAATAAGTTATTGCTTTTTATTATAGTAACTAAGGATGAGGTGGTGGCAAGAGTGTCAGGCTCTTCCTATACTTGTAGCAGAGTTATGTCCACATGCCATCAAACAATATATTTTGTAAATAATGGCACGCAGTCGAGCACTGACTAATTCACTAAGAATATATCCTGGAGTAATATAATCATTAAAATGTCCAATATTCGAATACCGAAATAATTAGAATCACTGCATATATATCATTAAATTTATGGGCTGGGGCAGACAACGGGCGCGGGGACGGCGACTAGTTAATATAGGAGATGTCACAAAATCGTCGCCGTCTCGCCCGCCCGCCCGCTGTCTGCCTCAACCTTGTATGTTAAAACTGTCAAACATATATTTTTTATAAAGTTCAATCCCCAATTATTTTTTTTTAAACCACATAGATTTATTAGGTTCTTTACATAAATAAATTAGAAAGCAAAATTATTCCAATTTCTATTCCCTAAATTTTAATGTAAGTTTCACAGTTTTAATATAAACAATACACAATTGCCTGCTCTTAACTCCACACGCACGCATTACAGAATACCGAAGCTTAAGAGGAAGAAATAATCGCGGCGAACGAACGGCGAACACGATGTATGATATAGTTGTTTAATTTATTATTTATTACCCGCGACCGCGCGACCGCTTATCCGCCCGACTGTACATCTCACAATATACACATTGATCTCTTATTTATTTAGAAAACTGTTTTTAACGCCTGCGATACATATCATATGAAAATATGTTTGAAACAGCATTTGCTAAGACCAGTGTGCTTTTATGTCAAATGCATGTGTACTATGGCATTGAAATAGGAAAAGTGTTGTTCGGTTTCTTGTACAGATGTTCATTATATTATATCGAAGATGTATTGTCGAAGAAGCAGTCGTGCAGTCGCCTCGAGCACTGTACATGTAAGAACAATCGTTCTATCGATTCTATTAGATCTACTTATATATTAGTTTTATTGTACACTTTTATGTCTCACAAGTACTATAAAGTACAATTAAGTGTTTTGTCAAATTTAATATAAATATACTTTGGACTAACAAATTAGGATTTCAAAGAAATCACTCTAATATTGGACGTTACTTCACTAATTAACTTTGAGAATGATTAATATATAACGCAGATTTATAAAATCTTTAAGAAGTTTTAATATAAATATAATATAATTTATGTCAAATCATGTCTTGCCTGAATCAATATATTTTTTTACGATTAATTCTAATAAATTTTATTAATTTATTAATTGACTACAGATCTGTTTTTTTTTTATTGTGACATTGATATAATTGTTATAAAAATGTAACGTTTTGCATTTTAATATAAATGTTAATGTATTTATGAGATAGATTAGATCCGTGTTTCGTGTTGCATAATTTATTTTATTTTAACGTATGTTTTTATTAGTAGAGTTTACATGCTTTGTACAGTGAACAGATATCAAGGGCATATTGCAACACGCTTCTTAGTTAAGCCACAATTTGAGACAGGCAGAGCGTTGAGCGGGTATTTTGAAACGATACATTTCATATTCACTGTAAACGATGCTTTAAATAGAAGGCGCATTTTATGGTTAAAGCTTTACATTTATGTGGTAGAAAGACAAGAATAAAATATACGTATATTGCCTAAGGTTTTAAGAACCGCTCTCCGCTCAGTCGATCTCAATTGTCGGTTTTATTTTACGAATATTATCGCTGTAGTTTTATATACCTAAATAGATCTGCTAGTTTTTTGTTTTTGTATTTTTATTCGCGGCCTGAGCACTATTTTTAACTTTTTCTATTTAAGTTTTGTGCTATCGCCCTGTCCACGTCACAAATCGACATTATATAGGAACGAAATATAATATATAAATCAGTCAGATATACATTTTATAAAGTATAATATAATCTCGCTAATTATGGAACAATTAAGCTGTATTGGAGATTATGAACGGCATAGCTTGTTGCTTGTGATGCATCTCAGTAAGTGTTATATACGCATAAGAATTATATGAGATCATTCTCGAACAATTTACAGTCTTTTATTGACCATATCTAATAAATATAATAATAAGGAATCTACTAACATATATTTTAATTATTATTTGCTATATGCGACTTTAAACTTTCACTTAAATGGGGTAGTTTTTGAAGTTTAAATAATTTGACAGATCTCGTCAAATCAAGTGTTTAATAAGACCTTGCAAAACAATCAGTACAATTTTCAAGTTCCTTATTATTTTTAAGTATCACACTAAACAATGAGAGTAAATAATTTGACGATAGCAACGTATGACGTCATAATGAGCAACAAACCAAATAGAATAACAAACGTAGAAATACTAAATCAAGTAAAATTCCAATCAGACCACAGGCTGGTAAGAGCTACTTTTAAATTGAGTGCAGCCAAAAAGAACAGGAAGACCTTCAACTCTATTCCTAAGTCCCTAAAAAATGATGAGGAAGCCAAATGTTATGTTGATAACCTGAAACTCAACATTAACAAACTTAATACTCTAAATGAAACACAAGACATACAAAGTTACTACAATAAATTTGAAGAAATTATAAAAAACAGCCTAAAGATAAAACAAAAAGAAGACAAAAGTAGAAAGAAGCACAACAAAGTTCTGACAAAAACTACTATAGATCTAATAAATGAAAGAACTACACTAATAACTACCAAGAAAAAGACTAAAGAAATGAAAGAAAACCTTAAAGAATTGTTTAAAAAGACAAATAAAGCTATAAAGATAGACTACAACAATTACAGGAAGAGAATCATAGAAAAGAATCTTAATACTTACAGGAGCTCAAAACGAGCCTACAAGGAATTAAATACACACAAAAACTGGATACAAAAATTGGAAGGGAAGAAATTAACAAGAAACAGGCAGGAAGTACTTAGTAACGCCACAGAATTCTATAAAACCCTTTACGGCAAACCACCTAAAGGTACGAGTGGAAAACAAGACGAAGATAAAATCATAACGGAACCAAACCACAACATAGAACTAATAAATGAAAAAGAAGTAATATCATATTTAAAAAAATTAAAATACGACAAAAGCCCTGGACCCGATAACATTAGTAATGAAGCACTGAAGATAGGAGCACCTATTTTCGTGACACATCTTACAGAATTTTTAATATGGTGCTTAAAACGGAAACAGTACCTACGCAATGGTGCCAATCGGACATAATACTTATCTATAAAAAGGGTAACCCGCTAGACATCGGCAATTATAGGCCAATCAGCTTACTATCAAGTATTTATAAACTGTTTGCATCTATCCTGCAGAGTCGCATTACTGAACAAATCGATAAAAATCAACGGACGAGCTTTTCAACACATGACCACATACACGCAATAGAACAGTTATTGGAGAAATTCACAGAATTTAATTACCCATTGTATATGGCATTCGTGGATTACTCAAAGGCTTTTGACAGTATAACTCATAATTCTATTTGGAAAGCACTAAAAGCAAGCAATATAAATAATACATATATAAATATTCTAATAAACATATACTCAAAAAGTAAAAGTCAAGTAAAATTAGAAAGAAGAGGTGAAGAAATTGAAATAGGAAGAGGAGTAAGACAGGGAGACCCTTTATCGCCTAAACTATTTATAGCAGTACTAGAGGGTATCTTCCAAAAGATCGACTGGAAAAACAAAGGTATCTGGATAATGGATCAACACCTGACACATTTAAGGTTTGCAGACGACATTGTGCTTTTAGCAAAAACATCAAAAGAATTAGAGAACATGATACAAACCTTGAATAGTGAGAGCAAAAAGGTTGGTCTGGAAATGAACCCAAGCAAAACTAAAGCTATGACTAACAACTATAAAAAACCAATATTTGTAGATGGAAAAGAAATAGAATATGTAAACGAATACGTCTATCTTGGTAAACAAGTCTCGTTCAGTACAAACAGGAACGAAGAAGAAGTGGATCGAAGAGTTACCATTGCATGGAATAAGTTTTGGGCACAAAAAGAAATTTTAAAAGGAGACTACAGCTTAGATCAAAAAAAGATGATTATAGATACGTGCATATTGCCAAGCCTAACTTACAGCAGCCAAACGTGGGTCTATACAAATAAAATAAAAAACAAACTAATAACAACACAACGAGCTATGGAAAGAAGCATCTTAAAAATAAAGAAAATTCAAAAAATTAGAAGCGAAAATATAAGGAAGAAAACCAAATTAACAGATGCTCTGGAATACGCTTTGAAGCAAAAATGGCAATGGGCTGGACATATCTGTACAGTAAAGGACAAAAGATGGACGCTGCAAGCGACAAAGTGGAAGGGACCGCTAGGGAAAAGACATGTCGGTAGACCAAAAAAACGATGGGCTGAAGATATAATGGAGATCGCGGGAAACGAATGGATGGAGATAGGCCAGGACAGAGATAGATGGAGAAAAATGGAGGAGGCTTTTACCCGAAAGGGGTCCGAAATAAAGTCTTGATTAAAAATAAAAGAACTACATAGCACTACTAACACACATATGTAATGTAAACTTTTTTCGGAATAAACAAAGCTTTATTATTATTATTATAACGTATGACGTCACATGTTGTTATTTCTCACACGTTTCTACAGAACGTACTGTTGTGACGTTTAAAGAAGAAAACTGTCTTGACTTGACTACTACCCACAACAGGAATTGAAATTATTGTGTATATATTGTGTATAAAAATGTATAACTATTATATTTTTGTTATAGTTATTTGCAATTTGCATTCGTGTACACAATACGCACTACCACAGCACGTACATTGTAATATATGTAATATGTATTCATCTATCCCATATTCTTTATGTTGCACTGCACCTTGTCTATGGTAAGTTTTTGTTTTTTTTTTATTTTCTCATTTCAAAAGCTATTTGTTGCATTCTTTTTTTTCGGTGTAAGTTTTGTAAAACACTTAACCGACGAAGTCGATGACGTTATATTGACGTAAGTAACGTTTTTTTCGGGATTAAGTTTAAAAAAAAATAGCATTACTATTAAGGTTGTGAATTAATTTCAAATGTTTACAATATTTTAAATGTTATTTTTGAAAACTAACAAACAATTTGATCGGCCTTTTTATTATTTCGAATGCTGAACAATATTTTTTTTTATTGAAGGACTATCTTTACATTTAGGGGTCAGATCGGGCTAGATCGGCTTTTTTATTAACATTTTTAAGCTTAGCTTAGATTATTATTTGCAAAAAGTTTCTTAAAATTTAAGAATGCTCCCAAAAAAGTATAATATGTGAAATTTTACATGTTACAGTTTTTTCTCCAAACTTCGGCGCAATCCGTGAAACTCCATCGGTGAAATACTCCGCTTCAAGCTAAGCAGCATCATTATAATGTACAGTTATTATAATATAACCGCTCGGATAACTTCCTACATCTAACAACAAAGTATATGAACATGAAAACGAAGCTCCCTCCCACTGCCCTCCCTCCTCTGGCTGGCCTTATTGTCCTGGATGAATGCGGTCCCAATTTGGTTAAGGTTGATCCTGTCAAGTACAGCCAAAATATTTAGCATGGGTGTGCCATTATTAGAAATATGTAATAAGTGAGTGACAAAGCGACACAACCGAGCGGTAATATTTATTGTGTTAATGTAAAAGAAATTGACATGTTTTAACATGAGTTGTACGCATCAAATGTAACTGTTGATTCAATTAAAAAAACGCAATTTTGATGTAGATATTAATAAGATAGAACAGGGCCACAATGATCAAATATGGTTATTTTAGGGGAAATAGACGAATTATAATAATACATTCATTATGAATCCAGTCAATAATTTTACAACATGCATAAAATTCAGAAACTGAATTTGAAGTAGTACCCACCGTTGGAAAAGTATGGACATGTAACAGAATTGTTATAAAAATTTGCTATTCAAAATACGCTCAGTGTAGATAGATGCAAAGCTTTCAATCAGGTTATAAGTAACTGCTCCAAAGGTCACAAACATTTATTTATATGCATAAGTGAGGATTGTTTTTAAAACGAATTTATAAATATTACGGTACTATTGAACAGTCTTCCCGTGACTCCCGTGCAACTCAGTAAAGTTCTAAACTAAAACTTAGTAAACTCAAGACAATTACTGTTCTGACAATTATCACAATAAAATCAATTACAATGAATGTACTGTTATGTACATTAGCTGTCACGAATGTTGGGCACAAAATATATAATTTCATTTTCCTACTTCCTAATCAACGTATTGCGTATTTATCGTAATAATGCAATACTATATCAGTCAATTAGAATAATGATAAAGAAATGATCAATAAATGCTAACCTCGACGTCAATAAAGTTAGTACGAAAACATAATTGTTTGTTACTTTGGCATAAAAATGACTTTTCCGTAGGTCAGTTTTCATGAAGCTGATTAAAAGTGGCGTTTATATAATCTTTGTGGCCCCGTTTAAGCCTCTTACACATAAATAGTTAAGCAAATGAATTCCAACTAAAATGTGTTCCATATTATATTAATTTGCTTATAGTTACGATGCAAGAGGCTTTATAATAAAACTAGGAGCCCGCAAGTTTTAAAAACTTTATAGAATTGATTGTAGAAGTACATATAGAAAAGTATATTAAGGTAACTAACCCTGGTGTGGTGTAAAACTCTTCAACCCAAAGACAGGAATGTGAAAGTTCTTTAAAGAATATATTTATGAAATCCTGCCTAAATGTGTCATTAATTTTTCATCTAAATAAAATTTAGAACTGGCTTCAGATCTAGAGGTGCTTTTGTAATGGTGGTCACGAATGTTAAATAAAATAAATGTTTTAAGTACAATAAAATATAGTTCCCGTCAATATGTAGGTACCAGATCTCCTTAAGAACACACAATAACATTGGCAGTAGTCTTTGAAAAGCAATTTTTATATAAATATTACCATGTAGAAATCTTTGCCTAAACGTAAGTCTGCATTCATGAAATTGCATCGTCTCGTGAGACGAATCTATAATATGCTTTAGTGCATTAAATAGATTTCAATATGTCAATATACAGTTGGCAGATTGTTTTGGTTCTATATGCAAAAAAATAAATCAACTGTGGTGCTGACCTTGATGTTGAGGAAACTGTAGTAATCAATATGTTACTTTTTCATCACTCTACCTACCTAAATATTATGTGCACCGATGTGTAAGATTTTCCATTTTATAGCGTATTATGAATAACATTAATATTTCTAGATATTTCCTGTGTATACATTAGCTCAGATACAAAACTTCTGCTCCCATATGCAGAAGAAAAGTCTGTTTGAAACAGTTTTACAGTCAATAAGTAATTAAATATAATATTTGTAAAAGTTGAGATAAATAAGTCGAAAAAAAAAGGAAAATACATCGGAATATAATACAAATAAATAAACCAGCGTAAATAGTATTGTTTTGCAATGTGAAGGTTTAATGGTGTCAATAGTTATTTTGTAATAATGTAACACAAAATGTTTTGTATGATTGGGTGTATCAATGTTACTTGCATTTTATATACATTTGTGTATTATTTATTAATCTTTTGAAATTTTATCTATATGTAGTGAAATGGAAGTTATAATGAAGTCTTCGATTAAAGTAGGTATGTAATAAATTTCATTTTATTTTAAATTTATATTAGTGGTACTATTTTACCTTCAAACTGTATAATTTCTATACTTAAAGAAATACATCTTACAATAATCTACCTTTACTTATCGATATAAGCAGGTACGCAAATTGCAGAGAAAAGCGTAATTGATTAACACTTTATTCAGTTTTGTCGTCCATTTCATTTAAATATAACTAACTACTGACATACCTACATAAATTTTGGACTTACTGTGATGCCAAATATGAAGAATATTATGTGTAAAGTTAACATAAATTTTGTTAATTTATTGATAGAGTCTATGTTCAATATATTTATTGCTTTTTAGTAAATAAATAATATTATTGAAAATGGTTGTTTCTATTTTTTCTCATTTTTTTGTTAACGTCAATGCGATGGCTCCTAGAAGGCGTACTGCCCTTGGGCAAAATATTTTTGGTCATTTTACTTCCCAAAAAATTTATCGCCCTAGTTTCATTTACCAAATGAATATTTAGCAAATTTTCATTTCGCATTTTATTCATTTAGTTCAATATTATCATTTGGCATCATTTTACTTTGTCAAGTTTTATCAAATTAAATGTAATAAACATTTTATTTTGGCAAATATTATAAATATTAGATCAAAATAAGTGACTATTTCTTAAACATACATTTTTAAATTAGATTAGGTGTGAACTGTGACCCCCTCAAAAACGAACTGCTACCAGAAAAGTAGGTTAGGTTAGAACTGCAACCCCTACAGCGCAAGTCGAGCGAGTGAAGCGAGCGTACCTTGGCAGCGGCCGGCGAAGCGCCAAAAACGAACTGCTTCGAGATTTTGTCCTCAGTACATCGTATGTCATGTATGAGTTTATGCTAAAATGAAACGTGATCAAGTAATTATTTGTTAATCAATTTGACCAAAATTTGACTTCCAAGTCACAACCGAGAGTAAGGAGGATCGGAGATTTTATACGCTAAAAAAGTACTGTTTGTTTGGTGATGGCATCCCTGCCATCACCAAACAAACAGTACTTTATTGCCATTGGCATTGGCAACAATCATGAAAATGTTGAAGAAATTATCAAAATGGAAAAAAAGCTAAACTTCACTATAACACATTTTTTCAATAACATCGGTGTATAACACACATAGTTCGATAAATAAATATATGTGCACGACTTTCTGCTATTTAGGATATAGCAACGACATTAAAGTGGCCCCTCCAATGTCGTTATAACCGAAATCCACTGTATTTGTACTGCAATTACGCCTTACTTTTTTTGTGATTGGTATTTGATATATAAATAGCCATCACTGAGGTAGGTACTTTATGGCTCCAAAATATATTGTCACACACATTTAGCGATCTTACCTAACCTCAGAGAATTATTATAATGATTGTACAAGCGGCGGCAGCGTAATGGCTAAGGCGTGGACTTGCGATCAAGTGGTTACGGGTTCGAACCCCACCCAGCGCACTACCGACGAGAACCCGCTCCAGTACAGCTTGTAGAATTATTCACCTAGTTATGGAGAAAATCCACAGAAACTAAGATAAAAAAAATCGGAGTTAGTTTTTATGGATTTTCTTAGTAACGGAATGAAAAATTCCGAAATAAAAAAATATGTCCGACTTAAAAATCTTTAACTGTACACATTCCACCTACTTTTATAAAAAACGGAGGCAAAAATACCTGGAAATTGAAACGGTTATAACTTTCACACAACAGAAATTCTTATTGTAACTGCATGCTAGTCATGCCCTTTAAGTAAGTGTTCCTATTTCAAATACAACCTGTATGTTAAGATGGAAATGTAAAATAAAATAAACAAATACGTTTTATAAGGAACATCGAAGGGTACTAATAGGATTTTTCGAAATAAACAACAGCATACATTGTAAATTTTGGTTTAATAACATTCTCATGTGCATTCATGGTACATGGATATCTTATATCGATTCTTAACTCCATTAGTAGACTGACATTTCATTTTTTAATACAAGTTCCACAAATCATAAGTAATTATTCAAATTATATAATTAATAAGATTAAATACTGGATTCATTTTATATTTTGTAAATATTGTTGGCTCGATGACAACCGAGCATTCTCAGCAACTATTTAATGCAATAATACATAAGACATAATTAAATCTGCTGACAGTGACGTTATAAATAAAAAGTACCAAGCTGAGACCGGGCCAATTGACCTAGTGTTTCGACATGCACTGCGAGCACTGTAAGGTATGACGTCAATTTAGTATACTGCGAAGCCGTTCCTTTATAGTTAGCTATACTGGTTACTGTTTAAAACGGAACGCAGTCCAGTATACTGTCATCTATGTTTTTGGCGCTGTTTTCACGTGAAAATTATTATAATATAAATGAACAAGAAAAAATATTGTTTGAATGTAGTTATATTTAAAAATTGAATATTCAAGCCAATTGTCAATTGAATTAATCGCATAATAAAGGTAACTATACTTTTTTTTCAAAGAAAATATTGTTTTCAAAGTAACCTAATGCAAAAGGTTATGTACGGTAAAAGTGATGAACATATTTCGACAAATAATTGTTATTATTTAACTGGAAAAAAAATGTATAGTTTATCACGTGATCAAAGCACTGATAGTACAAACCACAGTACAAAAATGATTTATGACGTCATATATTTCCCTAGGATACTGCGTCAGTATACTGTCAGTCCATAACGGAACGAATTTCTCCCCAGGAAGAGCACTGGACAGTGCTGGCAGTGTATATCGGAACATACCGATAGTTCTATAGACGTCATTGTAATGTTTGTCTTTGTTTTGTACGTAAAAGCACGTATTGGCCCGTGACATTTCTACGTATCTTTTACTCATAACCCTGTTGCCTATGTATAAGAAATTTTATTTGGCAGTATGTGTTCTGGTACTTCAACTAATAAAGGCCACTGGAAAAGTCTTTCTGTTATACGATAAGTACGTACTTGTATAAAGACCCTTATTTGCAGTAATTATATGATGTTAATGTAACTATGTACTGCCAAATAATATTGTCTAGAAACAAAAATTATATTATGATTACAGGAATTATTTATATAAATCACGTACATAACTACTTTGCCAGGTAATATATATAAATTAGTAATATAATAGATATGACACAAGTCGGTAACTATAAGATGTACCTCTCTATCGTCTCTATAATTATCAAATAGGTATTTAAAAAAGTATTCTATCATAGAACTTCCAAACAAAAAACATTAATAAAGGGGACACATACATCTCTAATTTTTTTTGTTTATAGTATTAATTATGTATTATAAAGTTACCGACATAGACAGAATGAGCATGCTGAAGTGTCAATGGGCTGGCCACGTCTGCTGCAGGACCGGGTGGAGTAGTACCGAGGAGACCTCCTGGATACGGGTGGCGGAGGACGTATAGATGAATTGGATGTGGAAGGCGGATGGCGCACTTTGGGAGAGTTTTCTTTGACATTTTTTTATGATATAGGGGGCAAACGAGCAGACGGGTGACCTGATGGTAAATGACTACCGCCGCACATGGACACCTGCAACTCAAGAGTCTCAAATGCGTTACCGGCCTTTAAGGTGGGAGTAGGGGAAGGGGAGAGGGTTGGGGAGGGAAGTGTTAGGGCCTCCGGTAACCTCACTCACTCGACAAAAGCAATGTAATCATTGCTTTACTGCCGGTTTTCTGTGAGGCCGTGGTATCACTCCGGTCGGGCCCGCCCATACGTGCCGAAGCATGGCTCTCCCACGAATGTCCAACGGCTTTCTTATAAAAACAATCTTGTATAAAATTAACAGAAATTACAGGGATTGCCACGGTTGTTGTTCTGTGAGACGCCAGGATCAACATATATGGTTTATGTTAGAGAGTGTTAAAAGTCTGGAAGTTCTAAAGATAGTTGATTGGTTGAACTGGCATAATTATCTATATGTTTTGGTACTTTCAGCATCATAAACGGAATGTAAAATACGTACCTACACTTAACTTAATAAGGCACAGACTATGATATCACAATGTGCTTATTTCTATATTAATACGCAACAAGTAAATTCATGAAGCGAGTTCATTAGAACGAAATATGTGTGCTAAAACATAAAAAATAGAGAATAACGAAATACACTTACACTAATTCTGTTGCAATTTTAGACTCAGCACATCTTTATAATAATGACTATACCGATATTTATTATCATCACAGTTATCATGTTTACATTGCAACACAATGGCCTAGGTATCAAACTAGCGATCAAGGGACTCCACGTTAAAACCCTATACAGTGTATACCTATACCCAAGGAAACCCTTATAATTGGTATTAACAGTACATATTAAATGGTTCGCATGTTTCTTAAATCCTGAAAAGAAATGTGTCTTAATTTTTAATGCAAAAGTTGACCGAAAAGCCGAAAAAAGTATTAAACGCGATTGGGACACATGGTCGTTAAATGTGACCATATGACCATATGATCATGTGACCATATGACCATATGACCATGTGACCATATGACCATGTGACCATATTACTCATTCTTTATTGATATCCCTGTCCTTTCTTATTTAATCTTCCCTTTTAACATATTCCCAATTATCCTATCTTCAATACCGAAAGTGGCAATAGGTTAGCTCTCTATTACGTCAGTGGGACAATATTTTAGTTGGTAAAATGTAGGTGTTTAATAAACCTCTGCCTACCCCCTTGGAGCTACAGATGTGAGTATATGTATGTATGTATGTACTTCTATTAGTCCACTAAAATTTGCTACCTTTCACACACAATTTATTTTAATATGCGATTGTTAAAGTTTATTACTAAACTGTCAGCCATTTTATTAAGATGTATTGCGACTGAAATCACTTTTGTGATCGACAGAACTGCGATCTATACCTATACATATAAACTTACAATAAAAACAGGTCATAAAAGTGTTTACAAAAAAAAAGCTTTCAAAAATGCTCATCGATTTTCGATTCGAAGACAGATGACTGGATGTGAATATATATAGCCATATTACCATCCCTATTACAAACCCTTTTCGAGCACGTAAAAGTTTGAAAAATTAAGAGCGAAGCCTTGGAAGAAATGACATAATCTTATAATAACCATAAAATAAAACTTTCGTATTAAAACTACTATTTTTATATCTTCATACCGAGGCAAGTCTATTTAAACTTGCCTATATAAACACTCACTTATATTAGCCATCTCACAAGGTAACGATTTCATTTAATTGTAACAATATATTATATTTTTATGTTAAACGAAATAATATCCACCTTAAACTGTTCACTCTATATGCGCTAACAACAATACTCACATTTTTTACCTAAAAAGTACCACGTCTTTTATAAAATAATAATAACTATAGTATATAATTATATATTCGGGAATTAACGCGACAATGGAACACTTACTTAAATCATTGAAAGGGCATGACTCTAGCATGCAGTTACAAAAAAAAATCTTTTTAAACTATCTATTTAAAACTTATGACCGTTTTAATTTCCAGGTATTTCACCTCCGTTTCTCATAGGTATGTATTACATACCTTAGAATAGCCTCATGTTACGACCAGGTAATACTAATCGCGTTAATTCCCGAATATATAATTATATATCATGTAACGCAACAGTATTAAAGTTAGAATAACGCTAGTAAATATTAATAAATACTTCACACCTCACTATGCAAACGTTAAATAGTTTTACTATCTGCAACGTACTCTATGTAAAAAGCATTTGTTTTGAACGCCTTTGTCACGTATATGTGACAAAAAATAAAATGCACCAAAATAGGAAGTAAACAGTTGACCATTATCTTGTGAGAAATAAATCATCAGTATAAACCTATTTGACAACTGCGTTGAAAGGTTTAATAACAAATTAAAAGAGCACCAACATTTGTTTTTGTACAATAATTGACTAATACATTTTGGAACTAAATACAGTACTTATTGATCATTATAGTTAAAACATTGACAGTAAAATTAATTAATTCGAAGACAATACATACTATTCAAATCACAAAAATCTGTCATTAAAGTATGCAATTTGAATTTGTTATTTATTATTATAGGGGAAAAAAGGTATAAAAATAAAAACAATTAGAAATATGGACATTATTTTACATCAGTATCTGTACCTACCAAAAATAATGCCAAAATCATTCTCAATTGTAATATTCTGCCTCTTTTTAATTAATTATTAATTACAGCTTTATTTTCCAAGAAACCTTTGTAGCTTTTCACTTAGGAACTCCATACTTGAGAGATGTTTAATCTTAAGCTAGCCTTAACCTACATTTTGAAAACAGACAGGATACCATTATATTTTATAGAAAATGTTGAAGAACTTATTACACTTATTTCATCTAGTAATCCTGTTTCTACGTAGCATTTTTCATCATTAGATGGTCTATGAAAATTTTAAACAAACTAGGACAGATCTAGGGTACCGGGTAGGGTACAGAGTGTCTCTGACAGTATGTATTGATATTGTAGGGTTATAAATACCGTGTTGAATTATATTCTTTAAAAATTTCAAGAAATGTTTAATATTTCTTTGAATAACTTCAATTATGATTATCATACGAACGTAATAGAAATGACCTATTGTTACAATAAAATAATGTAAATACAGAAAATAAAACTTATCTCATAAATTTATTTACAGCACCACACACAAACAAGTTTAAAAGTAAATATATTTTTCTACAGTGTAAAATATCATAATTTAAAACTTAATACTTTTAAAACATTTGGCTCATTTGTTACTCATCCCAGGAAATAAAAAACATACACTGGCCCTAAGTCCAGTTTTACCCTTTTTTTTTGCCATAAACTCATTTTAATGCAGTTAATATGTGCATCGATGTAGATCATTAACCATTACAAACAGTTTACTGCCAGTACATTGCCCGTCATTACGAACACAGTATATTGCCCTTTTGAACAGTATACTGCCAGTACATTGCCCGCCATTACGAACATAGTATATTGCCTATTTGAACAGTATACTGCCGGTACATTGCCCGCCATTACGAACATAGTATATTGCCTATTTGAACAGTATACTGCCGGTACATTGCCCGCCATTAGCCATTACGACCCAGCACCTTTTGCGGCCGCTAGGTGGCAGCCTACTCATACAATCCGTTAGAATTTACTACTTATGTTCATCGTACAAGATATAAATGACATTATAAAATACATTACTTAATGGTTTTCCAGATTTTGAAATCATCAGATTTTTCAGAAACAGTTTAGTCGATAATCGAAAGCGACACTTCATTCAAAGTGTGCTGAAATAGAATCATATATAACAGGGCTATTGGCTTTCATTGTTAACGAGAAAATTTATATTTTGAAAAATTGCTATTATTAATATTATATAGATCAAAACTACGATTAAGCTTATACTACTAACGTCAACCACTTAAATTGCAATAAAAAAATATGTATAACATGTAAGAGAAAACGGTCGTACAAGAAACAAAGGCTGTTATAACGATTATGATGTATGATTGATTAATGAGACCGAAATCGAAAACATAGCATCGATTGTGAAACTGCTTGATTAATTGTAAACTAATACATCTAATGGTCGGTTCCTATAATCAAAAAACGAATCGGACGGTAAAATTTAGTTGAATTTTCAACGGAAATTTTACCGTCCGTAAGCAAAACGAATCGTTTCTTGATTATAGGAACCGGGCATTCATCTCACTAGTTTTCAGGATTGATAACATTAAAAATGTAGCCTTTGCATTTTTTTTTCTTTACCTGTATACAATGAGAGAGAGCGAGATGAGATGATAAAACAGACAAAAAGATTCTATTTAAAAAAAAATTTAAAACATTTAGTGAGAAATATGATTAAGAAATCCCTTATATATTAATTATTTTGTTAAAATCTAAGGTTATAATGCCAGAGAAGAATTACACTGTGTTAAATTATTTTTTTCCTTATTTTATAAATTTATTTATTTTTATATATTTTCTCCAAATGTATTTTTACCTAAGCTGACAATTATAGGTGTCTATGATGTGAACGATGCACACGTGATATTAATTCTCTGTCATTAACCCCTATGTTGAACCGAGACGCATAATAACCAATATTGGTTATTATGCGTCTCGGTTAGCGATAAAGTGAATGATCTACAAAGATCGTCTAAACAAGCATTCGATCACGCACAAGACTCAACCTTGAGTTCTTTCGATATGGTCGAAAGTTCGGCGAACTCCGATAGACTTGTCGAGCGTCCGACTGACGCTCGACAAGTCTATCGGAGACTTCATAATGTATTCAATAATTACACCACACTACGCTTCATATATACCATTACGACAAACGCGACGCTCTTTCGTTTTGTTGTTCAAGTGAAACACAAAACAAAATATTCTTCTATAATTTTTCAATATCTTCCTTACGATTGAAGTAATCTTCTTAAATATATTACTTGTTATTTTACTTATAATTAAAATCCGAGAGCGTAGGTATTTCAAAAGCGCAGTAGAATTCCTGAACTCTCAGCTACTGAGACCGGACGAATCGATTGCAGTATCACCATTCTCCTTCTCATATTTCATCACACTATCACAATCCAAGTAATCCATATCTGTGAGTTGCCTTTTAATCAACAAATATGGCGTTTTTCTCACATGTTTCTCTTTTAAATACTTTGGTATAAATCCTTTGTATTCCATTACATACTCAATGATTATCCTTTCGAAGAATAACGCTATGACAAAATTAAAAGACGCGAAAGCCAACACGATATAAGACATCGCAGAATCCTTGGGCATTCTGAGCTGCAAGAACTTCGCAAGCCACTGCGCAGGCGTAACCGTTATATAAATACATACAGCGGTCATTATAATCATGCTGATCATAAGCTGTTTGTTCGTCACCACAGATTTTCTATAGGGAGAACCGTGGCTAAATACTATAGCTAGAGTTATATATTGGAACATCGATACGGTAAAAATGGCGTAGTTCTCCCAACACTCGTTGACTTCGTCGCCTTGATAAGTATGTCTCACATACCACGGGAACATAGTCAGGGCGTAATAACTCAAGTACTGTATAATTGCAATCAGAACCATCTGTCCCAATAGCGAAGAGAGCGGTATGAGCCCCAAGAGAGAAGTTAACGGCGGATTCTTGAACAATTTACCGGTGTAGGCCTCGGTCATGCCGAAGAAGAACGCAAAATTAACGATCAAGGCGACATCTATGAATAAAAATTGGAAATCTGTGAGGTTCGAATCGAAGTAATACAAAAATCCAACGGAGAAGAATTCCGTGAGAGAGTAAGCGACCATGAACTTGAAGACACCGAAAGACGTGGAGAGGGCAGCTCGACCTTCGCGCAGGACCCTGGACACGCAGACGATGTCAGGGTTGGTGGACGTGAAGGGCGCGGCCACGCTGCTCTCGAGCTCGGACAGCGAGATGCCCGCGTGCGCCGAGCGCAGCGCGCCGCAGTCGTTGGCGCCGTCACCGCACATGGCTAAGGGGAATTCACAACATTTAATCGTTCTGACTTAGACTATAACTAGGCGAACTTAAAGCAGTGTATGTAAAAAAATCATAAATTAATCATTTAAAATACCACCGATTCGAAAATACCTTCAACGATTAGGAAAGCTGATGATTTTCAAATCGCTGAACAGGTTTTTTTGAATCATAGCTAAGAGCACAGAATCGGTCCATGCAATCTTGTAGAACACACAACATATAACACCCCACTTTTGCGTTGGGAGATAATAAAACGTATACCGTAATTAAAATTACGTACGTATCTATAATTTGATTCGCGAAATGGCACGGCAGTGTAAATGGTTACCACGGTAACTGCTATCGCATTGATTGTAGTATGTTCGATCCAATCATTATGAATAGCCCGGACAATTGTTTTTTTGAAGTGAAAACTTCTTTAGCGGCGCTGGGCACTTTTTAAGATGGGTGAAAAAAAATCTCGCGTCCGATTTCAGGGTCACGTGGACCCTGATCGAAAATGTATGGAAAATGTGTCCGACTACTAAAAAAAAAAAAAAATTATGACGAGATCGAAAATTCGTAAGACGGAGGTGAGTTTCTTATATTTACAAGTACAGCGTCAGAGAGACATGGAGAGGGAGGGAGGGAGGTCGGAAGGGGTGAAGGGAGAGTGGTGCAAGTGAGGCGAGTGGGGCAAGTGGGGAGAGTGGGGAGAGTGGCGCGAGTGGGAAGAGTAGGGCGAGTGGAAGTAGGGAATTTAAAGAGGGAGAGTGGGAGAGTGGGGAGTTTGGGGGCAAGTGGGGCGAGTTTGGCAAGTAGGGCGAGTTTGGCAAGTGGGGAGAGTGAGAGTGGGAGAGTTAGGCGAGTGGGGCTAGTGAGAACTACTTTTTTAAACATCAAATCTACACTAAATTGAAACTTAATTTTATCTTCTGTTTAGAGCATTTCAAATAAAAGCTTGTTTTAAAAAAAATTACAATTAATTTAGAATATCAGAATATCACAGGGCGCAAGGTAGGAGATTCAGCTTAAATCGGCTACCCGTCTAACTACAATGATCGGTCGACTCGCCATCCCGAATTAGTCATCCAGTGTTGAATATAGAACAGCAGAATGCAGTACATACCGACATAGTACCCGAGCGCCTGGTACTCGACGATGAGCTGCTGCTTCTGGTCCGAGCTCATGCGCGCGAACACGGCGCCGCTGGCCACGACCCGCGCCACCACGTTCGGGTAGTGCTCGCGGAGAACCTGACATATTTACTTTATGTACACATTGCATACGACCACGTCTGTATCCCCGAAGGGGTAGATGGATGCCTATTAATATCATGTTTGTTGAATAAAGATAAACTTCAAAATGGCTTTATAAGTGTTTCTTACATAGATGCAGATTGCACTACATCTGCATCTGTATTATAATTATTATTCGCATTGATTATTGTGATCAGAAAGAAAGTGGGCGGGGACGGCGACTAGCGTGTGCCATAATTACGTGCTGATTCACCAATAGGAGCGAAGATTTTGGTGACAACAACCGATACCCAATTGCGAAACTTCCGCATCGGTTTGGGCACCTGCATCCGCATCCACAGAAGCCCACGCTCTAAAGCCCGTGGAAAATACGCATCTATATCCGCATCCGTGGATGTCACTTCTGGCAGTGAGTCGTAAAAAAACAAAAGTGTCCCACCACTTTTGTTTTTTTACGAATATCAACCAATATGGGCATAAAGCAGAGGGGGGGGGGAGATCAGTTAGCCACCCTTCCCCCGGTTTTTTATATTATTATGTTTTTATATTATTATTATTAACTTTTATTTGTCGTCCCCTCATTATGGACCGATAAAAATAAATTTTTCCCCCCATCAGAGCCAACAAACGAAACGTTTGCCTTTACTGGGTCAAGAGCTGGGTGAGTAATGCCAACTGTCTCCACATTACTGAACGTGCGCGCGGGGACAGCGGGACCTGGAGAGGGACGACGACGGGGAGGGGCACTCGAATCTTACCACTCTCTTCAATATACTAATAATTAATTTACAGTCCACTTGGTTTTCATTAAGAGTCAATAGGTGATCTTACAGCAACTAATATTTTTCGTATATTATATAATGATGTAATTAAAAGTAAAATTCATACTCAAGCAATCTCACTCTACTGAAATATACTAAAAAACGAATAAGTAGCGTGGGCCGCGTGTGTACTTTAATAATAATAATTCCGAACCTTCCAAGTGTCCCCGGTCATAACGATCTTGTATCGGGGCTCGTTGCAGGGCGCCTCGATGTCGAAGAAGTTGGTGTTGGAAGCCGAGCCCGAGGCGGAGCCCGAGCCCGAGCCCGTAGCGGAGCTCGAGCCGCGCCACGAGCCGCGGCCGCTGTCCTCGCTGCGCCACGAGCGCTCCAGGGGACAGCGCCGGCCAACCGTAGCCTGGAGAAATACAATCTTATCGTCAATAATGTTTTAGTTTTAAGTACATGCAAAACAGTACTATGTGGGGTTCTTCGAGACAAAATGTATCAAAATAACTTTGAAAAACCTACATAAAATTTCACAACTAATAAAGTAGAATAAAGACAAATGATTTATACATGATATAAGGCGGGCGAATATTAATAAGTAAAAGTGTTGAGCACTTAAAATTTTAAAAATGTTGTAACAAAAACCGATAAGAATTGTGTTATTTTCGTCACGCCAATTATCAGCTTATTCGAAGTCACAATTATGTTCTTAATTTTATCTTAAAGGACATTGTGCATTTCAGTATGAAAATCAGTTTCACACTTTTTTATGTTGCGTCAAATATGTGTAAACTGCATTATTAAGCCTGCACTGAGTATTATCTGAAATATAAACGTATATTGTAACATAACTTGGGGTTATAGAGAAATTAAATGCCAATATTAGGTTAAAAATAACAACGAGAAAATATTGTGACACTGACGTTAGAGTTTTTTTTAATAATGTTTGTGGCATCATGTTTTTGACAGGGATGCCATGTATAAATTAAGGCAAAACTAACACTGAAGTATACATTCACTACATAAACTACGACTACATACACGAAGTAATAAGATTACTAAACTGCAATATATTTTAATGTGACATTACGAATTATTATCACGTATGTTATTATTTAACCATTTTATTTTAAAACGATGTTTATTTGAATGTTTAATGGTTTATTTTATATAATGGCAACATTTCACTTAAAATGGAAACGGTCATTGATTCAAGTTTTAGTCCTTGTAAGATTTAATTTGAAACCCCAAGTTATATAGAAGAAATTTAGGGTCGAAAAGTCATATTAAAATCAATATTTTTTTTTACATTTGAAATAATGACGCGAACGTCTAAAAGTGAAACCATGAATGGGCATCCTCCTTATAATGGTTTAACCATTATGATACGTCTTATAATCCTGAGGAAATTACAAATAGCATGACAAAATGTTTCTTATTAACTCCAAATATTACTGTACAGTTACAATATAGTGTAAAAAATTATCTTTACATAAAACTGAGACGATTAAGAAAATTAAGCAATAATTTTATTGGCAACTCACGCTTGGTCAAAAACAGTGACCATTTCCTTAAACCTCTGTGGCACTTGTCCCAATAAAAAAATAGGCAGTCACGGGACCGCCGACAGAAGTGAAAACTTAAACGGAACGACGAACTTAAAACGTCACATTAGCAGGTTGGTGACATTAATTATTAAGGAGCTGGCAGAACTCAATGTTTAGATTAGCGCCCTCTGGTGGATATTTATATGTATTATTAGCGTGACGGTGCAAATTCAGTGCTTTTCCCCATAGCAAAAGTGCACAAACGTGCCTAAAGAAGTTTTCACTTTAAAAACCACACTGATTAATGCAAGTGAGAAGTAAAAGTATATCATTTCTCTGAATATGTATATAGTTGAGTGAGCAACCAGGCCTGAACAAGCCCCAACTCACCCCGTGCAAGGTACTCTCGCAGTATATGAGCGGCGCCTTGCCCGCGCAGTCTGCGTGCAGGTGCACGACGCGCTCGTCGCTCCTCAGGATGCCGCACTCCTTGGCCACGCTCACAGCTGTCAGAATGTTGTCACCTAAAAAATAATAATGGACAGATATAGAAGCAAGTATGTAAAATATTTCTAGGGTTCCTTACCTCGAAAGGAAAAAATGGAACCCTTATAGGATCACTTTGTTGTCCGTCCGTCCGAACGTCTGTCTGTCAAACCTTTTTCTCAAGAACGCGTGGGGTATCAAGCTGGATTTTATATCAAATACTCAGGTCTACTGTCCCTTGAAGGTGTGAAAAAATCAAACTTCTAAGCCAACGCAATCAAAAGATACAGCCGTTTATGCCGCAAATTTCCGCAAATTTTCGACACTCGCAAGGGAATCAAAACCTACCGTGTACTTCCCGTGAACTCAGAATCTTGAAATTTGGTACGAAGCAACGTCTTATAGCACAGATAAAGGAAAAATTGCGAAAACCGTACATTTTTAGTTACATCATATAATAAAAATATTTTAGGGAACCCTCGGTGCGCGAGTCCGACTCGCACTTGACCGTTTTTTTTTTATTAAGAACTTTTTGATCCGACAGACATTGTTCTGTCAACATTTTAATAAATTTGTTGGTCTCCTAGGTGGCAGGAATGACCCACACTACACATTTACTCTATATCCGCTTTTGCTAATATAAGTGCTAACTGGATTAGACGGGCCTTTTGGTCTAGTGGTTAATGAACCTGACTGCTAAGCCAGAGGTCGTGGGTTCGATTCCCACACGGACAAATTATTGTGTGATGAGCACGATCATTCCTTCCGTGTCTGGGTGTAATTGATCTATAATATGTGTGTATTTAGTAATATATAAGTGTGTTTATCAGCAGTCTGGTTACCATAGTACAGGCTCTGCCTAGTTTGGGATCAGACGGCTGTGTGTCTGTAAAACTTACCCGTAATCATAACAACATGAATGTTGGCATCTTTCAGTTCTCTAATGATGCCGGTGGAGGCGCCTTTCAGTCTGTTCTCCATTATCACCAGGCCCAGGAACTCCAGGTCACGTTCCACCTACAATTATAACAACAATTTGTATCTCTATCTGTATGTATCTAAGATAACAATGGGAGAGAAAGTGGTGTCTGTATCTAGACAAATCTGGCTGTTTTATGATCAAAAATGGACATTTCAATTACCACGCATTTTTATTTTTGGATAAATAGTGAAAAATTGCGCTAATTAAGAATTTCGAGCGTATTTTTTTTTTAGCAATTAAACGAAAAAAGAAGAATTTTTTACATTTCGAGTTTGGACTCATATGATTTGTTTCGACGAGTCCAAGATAATGGGCTTTGTATGGTCTGATGATGAAGCCAGGATGTGGATAATGGAACTCATTTTTAATTCGATTCATCATTAAAGCGTGTTATTTAGTTTTACCAAACTATTTTTTATTTAAGTATTTTTATACCGGGTGCTTCAAAAAAATGTATACACACTTTGAACTTCCATAGAAAATTTATTTACCGTTCTACAAAGTTAAATTTCAGGAAAATAGAAAGCTGAAAGTCCAATGTAAATGAAACATAAATAACAAATGTTAATACTGTTCAAATTGGTGACCTGCAGCATCAATACAATTCTGAGTACGAGTCACCACAGATTCTGTACATCGTATCAAAACGTCCAATGAGATTTCTCTACACACTGCTTGAATCTCATTCCAAAGAATGTCTAGGTTACGTGGTTTACGTTTGTACACCTCATCTTTTACTGTGCCCCACAAGAAGAAATCCAGTGGTGTAAGGTCTGGAGAGCGTGCTGGAAACTCGATTGGCCCCCTGCGTCCTATCCACTGGCCCGACAAATTTTGATCCAGGTAAGCTCGTACGTCCCTGTGATAGTGCGGCGGAGCACCATCTTGTTGAAAATAAAAATCATCATTACCGTATAATGCACGAATGGCAGGAAATATGGAATCAGCAAGCATTGTTAGGTAATTAATACCAGTTACAGTGCCTTCAAATCGAAAAGGTCCAATGAGTCCCCTTGAAGACAAACCGCACCACACATTTACACCAGGCAAATTTACAGCTTTTTCAATTGTAATGTGAGGATTTTCTTCACACCAGTAAACACAATTGTGCCTATTGACAGTTCCATTAAGTTTGAATTGGGCTTCATCCGACCAAATGATGCTACCCATAAATCCCGGTTCACGTATCACCATCTCCTGAATCCATTCACAAAATTGCAACCTTCGATCTGGATCGTCGTCATTTAGCTGTTGCACCAGCCTTGGAATGTAAACACGATACTTGCCTCTCTTCAGAATGCGTAGCACGCTGCTAGCACTTACATCACTTTCACGTGCCCCTTGCCTTGAAGATTTGTTAGGAGAGCGTTGAAACAGTTCCAAGACTGCCGTTGATGACTCATCACTTGTAGCTGTTCGAGGCCGACCTGAATGACCTTTATGCACATCACACACTGTTCCATGAACTTCGAATTTGTCTCGTATGCGTGTAATTGTTAATCTTGAAGGTGGTTCTGTATCATACTCCCTTCTCCACTGTCTTTGAACTTCATTTACATTCTCAAACTTCCAGTACCACTTAATAACCTGCTTACGTTCTTCAAAACTCAAACGTACGTCCCCCATGTTGATATTACAAATTCCAACTGATAATATAACATAGAGGGACGATTATGCTTGCACCTGGCGAAGAAATATAACATTAGCCTTGTAGAGCGGGAAAACTACAATAGTTTAAAGTGTGTATACATTTTTTTGAAGCACCCGGTATATGTATTTTATGACAATTTCTTTTTTCACGCACGCACGTAAATCTTATTTCTGGCGTGGCGACGCGTCGCCACGCTATATGATGGTATATATATACAGTCTATATGCAGTAGTGTGTACGGTGTGGCGACGCGTCGCCATGCGCAATCGACTGTGCGATTCTCTCTTTTGATTCGACTTTTACAAAATAATGTCGATGTTTCACATCTGCCAGGCGTCCCGTGACGGCTCACATTTTTTTTTATAGTATAACGGGTAAACGAGCAAAACGGGTCACCTGATGGCAAGTGACATACCGCCGGCATGGGCACCTGCAACTCAAGAGTCCCAAGTGCGTTGCCAGCCTTTAAGGAAGAAGGGCCTCCGGTAAACCTCACTCACTCGGCGAAAAGCAATGTCTTTTTTTTGTTCTTCTTTGTTACAAGGAGTAAGAGCCCTTCAACACGTTTTATTCAATTTATAAGCGTAATCTGCGATGACCAATGTTCCGACTTCTGTGTTTACTCAATATTGATTTATTTATTATTATTTCCATTACTCACGTAGAGTTCTTCCGAAACCACTTATGCCGCGGCTCTATAATCAAGATACGATTAGTTTTGCTTACGGACCGTAAAGTTTTGTTGAATTTTCATTTACAATTTTACCGTCCGTAAGCAAAACGTATCGTTTTTTGTTTATAGGAACGCGGCAATAATAGCTATATTAATAAACCTTTAGTTAAACCTACATTAGTTAGTACCAGGCAAAGTGGGAGAGCCATGCTTCGGCACGTATGGGCCAGCTCGACCGGAGTGATACCACGGCCTCACAGAAAACCGTCAGTTAAGCAATGCTTGCATTGTATTTCGCCGAGTGAGTGAGGTCACCGGAGGCCTTAACCCTTCCCCTTCCCCGCACACTCCCTATTCTTCCCCCCCTTCTCCTACTCCCACCTTAAAGGCCGGCAACGCACTTGTGACTCGAGTTGGTCACCCGTCTGCTGCCACCATCAGGTGACCCGTCTGCTCGTTTGCCCCCTATACCATAAAAAGAAAAGGCAATAATCAGTTGGCTGACAACCAACCTCATCTTGTGTTAAGGGTTGGATAAAGCAAAACAAAAAGATCGAAATAAAGGACAGTTACCTCGTCTCTGTGCATCTTTTGAAGTTGTTTGCACGTGACTTCAAGTACTCTCGTCGCACACGCGATGACCCGATAGCCCTTCTCCGCGTAAGAGTTCAGCACCTCGTACAAGTTGTCAGGAACTGTAGGCAAAACAATTGAATATTTTTTAAATAATAATAATGCCGGGACATAACACACGACACGGATAAAAATATTTGTTTTTTTTTTAAATACATACATTTTACACATGAAACACCCCAACTGACGCAAATAGACAAATAAATACTTGCAATGACCGAAAAATTGAACCTGGGACGACTGGCTTTGCATTCGAATGCTCTACTGCTAAGCCACATAGGTCATCCAAATGATAACCAACACGGGTTTAATTGTTTGCATTCCCACGGCACTTAAAAATACTTTATTAATTGTCTATATTTTATTATTTTAACACACACAACATAAGAACACAGGGAACGCCATTTGTGAATTCTATATATACATACCTGTATCAGGAGTACACAAAGTCCGCAGCATCTCAGGTGCTCCTTTGCAGTATACCCGCAGCACGTCCTCGCCTAACACCCGCGCCACCACTGAAGCACGTTGCAGCGAGGATACAAACTGGTGCTGCTGGACTATTCCCACTTCTAAAGGTAACTGTCGAAAAAATAATACATATATGATAAAAAATGGAAAAGTACTTTTATTGCAACCGAGATATAGGCATTTCAGGAAGGAGGAATAGGGTCAATACCTCGTATCTAAATTGGTACAATAATCATGTATAATGAGCCTATTGTTTCTGGTTCATCACAACTTCTAGTAATTATAGAATTGAATCGGTTTTTATCTAAAATAATAATAGTAGCGTAATATGTTTGTAATTATCCTTAAGAGAAGCGGACCAAGAATTGAGCCTTGAGGCACACTCATTATCAATCCTTGGTACTTCTTTGGCATTGTACATTGTATCGCAAAGTTTTTGGCCTATACGGTGGAATGTGGTCTTTATTCCCTTTGAGTACTTAAGCCCAACAATGGGATGGTAATGAGTTACGAAACCGACACTTATTGTGTGATTGAAAGGCCTAAGAAAATGCAACTATAGAAAAGAGAGAAAATGATATGACAAAAGCGCAAGGGCGCATAGCTATGAGAGGTTGTTAATTGCTGCAGTTCTACCTGAGATGTCAGAAACACTGTTTTAGTTGTGCTCGGCAACAAAGTCTAACATCACAACCTGTTCGCCTAAAATGTGTAATTACACTTGTTTCGTAAACGAGATTTTGGTAAAACTTACGTGTATATCATCAACGTCGATGTTAGCTGTCTTCTTAGGCTTCACAATGGTAGGGGTCAGAATCTCGTAATTCGAAGACTCGGGTACATCAGGTTCTTCTAACACCCATCCGGTTGATTCGAACATCTAAAGGCAAATACACACATAATGTTACATAACCATCATCATAAAATCCAAAATGTTTAGCGGATTATTTTGAACGTGACGTGATTAACATCCAAGCAAGAAAAACAAAGAAACTTTAACTCACTTGAGAAACTTAAAGTAATACAACTCAAAACAATTTGTTCAAAATGTTTTACTCAGGATATAGATATAATCAAAATATTTTGGTTTTACTCTAAGCTCAACGACTATTTGGTTTAATATCTGGTTACAACAGAGCCTTGCTGGCCAGAGCCTCGCTTAAGAACTGCATAAGGCCCGTCGTTGAGCATCTCTTTGAGATAAGTTTTTGTCACTTTAGGACATGGCTAAGATGTTGTGAAGATTTAGTTGAAGGAACATAGATATGAGAAATAATTTTACCTTCAGATCCAAAGGGTCTCCAGCGAGCTCAGAGTCTAAAAGTGTCAAACTATGACAGGTCGCCATAGCTAGCTTTAGAGGGTGCAACTCATTCAACTGTCTGGGATCCCGCTGGGGTCTGCCGAGTCGAGCGGGTCGCGTGGCGCCTGACACGGCTACTACGCCCCACATATCTAGGCCATCTTCTGTTAAAGTTCCTGTCTGCAAAAACGCCATACAACTTGATTTAATATTTGAACAAAATTAAGACAGAATTTAAGACCTTAACAGATGCAAAGTACAGACGGAACTTAGTTTTTAAAAGATGCCCCCGAATTAAGCCCTGTTCTTTTGTTTTAAATGGTATGTTTATTTATTTAATTTTATTACATATATTAAATAATTTCGTATCCGCATCATCGCTCAGATGAATTTCAGGTCAAATTGGTGTACTCAATCTATCTGTTCTTATTCTATTTCTTTTAACGTACACACGAACAGCTAGGAAAGATGGAGACACTTCCACCATTCGGCGCTTAAGGCATCAACAAGAGTTTTCTCTTATGTGTAAGTGTAAAGGTCTCATTCATTATCCCAGCCAGTCAAGTTATTGCAAGTCACATACGTTTTTATTTGTTATCGTAAGGGTTCATTGATATTATAAATAATCAATAATGCTCCAAGAATAATGCCTTGAGGTACTCCAGAACTGTTGTTTTCCTTGCTACTTGAAAACGTTATATGTTAGGCTACGTTTTAACGTACGAGTAAATATCTACTCTTGTAATCGATTCTTTGAATATTATTCTAGATATATGATAAAGCAGATTCTATAATTCCGTATTGTTATAGTTTTTATGTAAATCGATACAACGTCAAACGCTTTGGTTAAGGCGAAGAATCTCACAACAATAGTGTTTTTTAATAGTTATGTACATTTCATCAATTAATTAATTACTACACTTTAAACAAATGGGCACCCTAACAGGAAACCGGAATAATGGAACAAAAAATGCTTACCTTATCAAAGCATACGCAGTCAATAGAACCACTAACGTTGACCGCTCTAGTGTTGAGACAAGCTATCCTGGCTTGCTTGAGTCGCGACACGGCGTACAGCCGCCCCACTGTCATGGCAGCCGGTAAGGCTGGTGGGATCACGATGGTGATAATGTCTAGAGCTTTGATTGCTATATCACCAGCTGATAGAGCACGGGCGGCCTGAGAAACAATAGTTTTTTTAAAACAAGATTGGTGGTTGTGTTGTTTAAAACAAGGTGTTGTGTTTTGCAGATATTGCTGATCGGACTAAAAAAATATGTGTCATTTTTTTCATATTTTGGAAAGAAACTGATAATATGAGTGACGTCAGTCGCGAAACACTTACAGTATTCCGCTCAAAATGAACTCTGGTAACTCTTTCTACCCCAAAAAGCAAAAATATTAGTACGCTAGTAAGAGTCATAAAACTTATACACACTCATTGATTTCTTCTCAATCTCTACAGTCTACTGGGTTTTATTTTGATAACAATTACTTAATTTAATAATACGATCTAGGAACCAACACAGCTGGTATAATGAGACTTACCTTCAAAGCTATTGTATATCCGAGTCCAATAGCGGCAATACAAGCTAAAATGATGATGAACTTGTAGGAATCGCGGTCAAACTTAAAGTCAGCAGGAACTGGATACAAGATGCTCCGCACCAGTTGGCCCTTGCTAGTGTTGTACCCAGTGCGAAGAACAAGAGCCCTAAAGGGTATATGTGCATTCATAAGTATGTGTGTATATTTTTAAGTGTTAAACGTTTCGTATTTGTAACTTTTGTTGTAATCTTTATTGTAGTAACAAATATACTGCCGAACCTATATGTAATAAATAAAACATATAATTTAATATACCGCAGGAAAAAAAACCGCTGCGGACGATGAAAAAATACATTATCATTCTATTCTTACTCTAGCCAACTATATGCAGATCACACAAAGGAACAATCTAACTCTCTTTATGCTGCAACTTAGCTAACTAATGTTATTTACTTATTTGTATCTGAGCGTTTGTTTAAATACGCAATACACCACACAACTATGTTTGTGATAATCAAATGCTAAAACACTATTTAATCCACTGGCACCAGAAAGTGTGATTCTTTATCATATTAAAAATATTGGTATTATACGATTTTCTATAAAACAAACCGTTTATGTGTATATGTACTGACCTAACTGGTTCGTTATTGTAGTATCTGGTCTGGATGACCCTAGTGCCGCAGAACAGAATACTGGAGGCGTGCTCTTTCAGCGAGAATGGCCGGTCAACTCGCAATAAGGCTGTTTTTGTTACTGGCACTGATTCACCTAAAAGAGAGAAACAACTTTCAGATGAGTAACTTACCTGTTTAGTCGCAGAAAGTTGGGAAATAGACGTATAATTCGATCCTGTGTTTACTCATTACAGTGGACCGAGATATGAACCTTTAGGAACTCCCATGACAACAACAAAGCCTTGTAACTTCAATACACTAATTTCGATCCTTTTTTATATTATAAAGTACTACGTATAGTGCTGATTGATCCCATTCCTTTGTTTTCCTTTTGTTTCGGAAACTTGTTATTACCATGAAATAATAGATTTCGGGATATATTTTTATGATAACTTGGTCAAAGGCTAATAGTCATTACAATAGTCTACTGTGATATCGTCACACATATTATGTAAATTGAGTTCATACATACTAAAAGTTTTTTTATCTTCTTAAGTTACATTGAGAACCCCGGTTTTCTTCACATTGTTTTACTTACCAGTGAGCATACTCTCGTTGAGCACAGCAGTGCCATTAAGCAATGCCGCATCGAAGTGCAAGATGCAGCGGTTAGGCAGTAGAATGATGTCACCAGGTGCTATCATGCGGCTGTCCACGCGCCGTCCATCCACAAGATCCACTGTGTCAATGGCTTCCACAGTGGCTCGGAGGTTATTTTGATTCTACAGTAAAAATAATTTTATTTCTTCTTTTGAAATATTTCGCGTTTACTAAATAATAATAACTTGACACATCTCACACACGGCCGTCTGATTCCAAACTAGGCAGATCCTGTACTGTGGTAATCAAACCAAGACTTTTATATATCTAAATAATAATATGTATGATATTATAGATAAATTACACCCAGACACAGAACAAAAATGATCATGCTCATCACACAATTATTTGTCCTGGGTGGGAATCGAACTCACGACCTCTTGCTAAGCAGTCAGGATCACTAACCACCAGACCAACATGAAACGTGAAATCTGGGGCAAGGCTAATAAAACAAAGGTACAAGAACTGCAAAGAATGCAAAAGAAGGTCCTTAAGACACGATTTTGAAATCCTGGATGGATATCCATGCCAAGTCGAGTGTGGAGGTAATAGTCAAAATATCATGGCTGAACGTTGACAGTATGTGACTTTGTATACGGTGTCACATCAAGATACCAAAACATGACTTTAGGTACTGTCAGCAGAAACTTATTGCTTAATGATTATACTAATAGTCGATTGCCTGTGATATTTAATATTTGGAATTTTTTTTACTTATTTTTGTTATTTTTAATGGAATATTTTTGCAATCATGATATACTTACAATAATTTCAATGTTTTATATTTAGATTTAAAAATATAACACTATAAAACTACCCAAAGCATTTTTACTGACTGTACTACCAAATTCTTATAAACTTGTTGTGGTATTCGTTTTAAAAAGTGGTAGGAATTATTCGATGGACTCTCTTAACCTGTCTTTTCCCTCTCGGTATCCCAGTGGTAATGGTAACATGTTGAATGCTTTCCTCTTTACAATAATCTTGGAATTCATTGCTTGTGAATGCAGTCCCTCTGTCGGTGACAACTCTCTTGGGATTTCCAAGGTTTACTCTTCATGGGGAACAACAAAACAAACTTTGTAAAATCATCTATCATGGTAAGAATATAGTTGTATAACTTTTTGGTCTTAGTCAACGGGTCCATATTATCCAAATGCAATATATCTAAAGGGATAGTTTCCCTTTCTATAGGATTCAGGAATCTCTCCTGCTTTCCTGCCTTGACAAAAACAACACAAAATGTATAAAGAAACAAAACTTACAAATATGAAACAACTTTATCTTTGTAAAGATAAAGTTGCTTGCGTTGTTGCTTACTTGCATTTTAATTAGGAAAATTATAGATAAAACCATCAACACGAATGTAACATTTATTCAGAAAGCGCTGATATGTAGACGTAGTCTTCGTCGAGCTAGTTTACTAGTTTTGCCAAAAATACGTCTAAATGATGCTAAAAAGAACATTAGGTACAGACCAAGGGGCACAAATATATAATAAACTTTACGTTTGAAATAAAAAATCGAAGCTCATTTGGCGCTTTTAAATCTCAATTGCCAAAACGCACGATTGAAAGCAAATTGCACGAAAGATGACAATAACGTATTTTTTGAAATTTCGGTGACCATTACTTAACGTTTCTATTATTATTTCATTTATATTATCATGTAAGTAGCTTTTATGTCTTTTTTGAGAATAAATTCATGAAACCTATTTATTGACACTTTAGGCATTCTCTACCAGTCAACTGGTACAATAATTCTTAACCCTACATTTGCGTAATACAGATGGAGTACAGACTAAAACTTGGCCAAACAGTACTCCAATGTACAGTCAAGACCATTCAAATGTACAGTCAGGACACATTTGCAGCGGTCCATATCCAAAGAATTCCGGTTCAAACCAAATCTCAAAAATATCTAACAATAATATGTTTTTTAACTGTCGGGTTGTTTACTAATAGACATAAATGTTTTATGTTAGTGGTGATACGAACCGTGAGACTTGGAAAAAAAAAAAAAATGTTTTATGTCTTATTTGATATGGACCCATTTCTATAATTTTATTCTTAATAGAAACTTTTATTCGAATGTAAGACGAATGTATTTGACTATAATTTATTTGTTGTTATCTATGACATTTAATAATTATGTTTATAATTTTCAAATAAGTCATTAAGAAACACAATTTTTTCATATACGTATAGATATTCATCAAATCATATCAATGTGTGCGATTAGATTACGCTGTTTTTCTGGGTCGCTATGTTTACTTTCACGAACTGCTGTCTTGCAAAAAATATTTTACCTTGAATTCACAAACTAATCAATTTAGTAATTAGTTGTGTATTTATTTACTTTTTATGCAATATTCAGGAAAATATTTTTTTTATCTCATGAAAGTTCAGTAAAACAACAACGAACAATCGCTTTGTTCACAAAAAAAAATCTAAGCATTTCACGTCAATAAACATATTTTCGTTGTTTTGGTACAATTACATTGAAAGTGTACACATTTTAAAGAAATCTATGACTGACTAGGTATTTACGGAATATTCACCCATACATATTTAATATTTGGTCCATGGTAGTCTAGAATTTTATGGAATATTAACACATCATATTTTGATGTCTGTCTTGCATAGATATATTTGATCTATGATAGTCTAAATAGTTTTGGAATATTAGTACTCTAACATATTTTTGGATGCTTCTAGTGAACTGGTATCTTTGGTCCTGACTGTACAGATATATCATTTAGCTTCAAACATACATTATGCAAACACATACACATCATAATCGTACTTGAATATACACACATTTATATGTTAGCAAACATAGAAGCATTCATGATTATAATAGTACAAAAACCATAGAAGGTTTTGTCATAGGAAATTCATAATTAAAAAAAAATTGGTTGACTGTAAAGTCGGTTTACGGACGATAATTTTACGTGATAACGTCATAAGTAGGCCGATCGTGCCTCTCTATCGCTTGTTCCACGCTCTCGCTTGCATGCTCGGCTCAGCTGGAACGTGACAATGAGTCATGCTGCGTGCAGCCGGCTTCATCGATTTATATGACGTTATCACGTCAAAAGAAAACATACCTTTTTAGTCTGTATCACGGATGTAGCAACACCAAAGGTGGACATAAGTACGACGGCGAAGCAGTAGTAATAGTATCGTTCAGCCACCCACACTCCTATCGTGAACATTTGGAATATGTAGAACGGGTTGAACACTTCCAGTAAGATCAGGGCTATGATGGACTGGACTGGCACTTTGATCTCATTGAGTCCGTAGATGTTTAGCCTGAGAGAAACAAATTATGATAGTGATGTGTACGGAAAGTAATGGAACGAGTTTACACATTTAACACTAGTTTATTGGGAGGGCGATATTATTCTTAGGACGGCCGCGGCGAGCCGCTGTGCATACAACAAATATATCTGATGTATATCTATATATACATCAGATATATTTAAGAATATAATTACTAGTAAGAGCGGTTTTACATAATACAAACATAAGATAATAAAACAAATTTAAGTAGGTATGTTATTTATGTTTATCCTAATAAATGTAAATGGCAAAGTTTGTGAAGTGCCACTCAAATCAGCTTAGACTTCTCAGAAGAAATATCATATTTCTTATGCTTTGATTTGTCATGAATTATCCTGTAATTTGTAAATGACGTCCTGATATAATTTGTTCAAGTTATGCTTCAAAGACCCAAGCGTACATTCATTTTCCCCCCCATCCCAACATTCCATGCTGAAAGTATGACTCCAAAAGTTTAATTTTTTTTTAATATTTTTTCATCAAATTATATCACGAATCACTATAACTAGCCCATATTAACGGAACTAGTATTTCTTTCTAGAACAAGCCCCCATATTTATTTTCAGGAGAATGTCCCTAACCGGTATAATTATAGATGGCAATTCCAGCACTTACATTCTAACGCGTCGCTCGCTGGAAGGTGGGGTGCCCCCCGTGGCGTGTAGTTGTGCACAACTCGCCCCACATTCCATGCCGCCCAGACGACACCACTGCGCTCGTCCCCCGTCCCAGATGATGGTCTGCTTTTTATGGCGGAAGTAACGATAGCTCTGCACATCTGGTGGAAAAAAACCATGTTTGCACTCACATCCCCCAACATATCTTTATTATTATTATTTATTCTTTATTGTACACTAAAACTAGATTAATAAAAACAAGGAAATGGTATGTACAAAGGCGAGCTTAACCCTGAGCCTAACCTGAGTTTTCTTCCAGCAAACCTTAGAGTGAATAGAGGATAGTAGAAAAACTTAGAGGCAAAGTCGTGTGTACGTAAACTAATTAGAGATAGTAATTAATAGATATAACTTAGTTAAAATAAATATCATGTATACCGACACGTATACTCATTATGAAATATAAATACCTATACTTACACATATTTATAAAGTAATATATATTCAATATATAAATACATACAAATATATATACATACATATACTAATACATATTATAAGTCTGATTTATTGTTGAGAGAGAAAATAATCCCTGGTTCTCCGCTTGAACACGCTTAGAGAAGGGCTATCGCGTATTGAATGCGGTAAGGCATTCCATAACCGGACAGCAGAAACACTAAAAGAATTGTCATAACGAGTAGACGTATGGGAAGGAGTTCGAAGGAGAAGAGAAGAAGAGGAGCGACAGGGATTGCTCCTGGGAACAAAGTGCTCGAAGCGCTCACGCAGATATGAAGGAAAATTAGGGTTGTATAGAATTGAATAAAGTAAGGAAAGGATGTGGACATCTCGACGCCGCCGAATAGGTAGCCAATTTAGTTTCTTTCGAAATTTTGAAACATGATCATATTTTCTCAAGCCAAATATGTAGCGGATGCAAAGGTTTTGCAACCGTTCTAGCTTATTCCAGAGTTCTTCGGTAGCGTTGAGAAAAGAGACATCAGCATAGTCAAGAATAGGTAGGGGCAGGGATTGAGAAAGGTAGACTTTAGTCTGAAGTGGAAGAAAATTTTGAAGACGTTTAAGGGCGTGATATGTTCCAAAAACTTTCGTGCTTACCTCTGTTATGTGAGTGGTCCATGACATGTTAAAGTCTATAAAAACCCTATCGTAACCGTATAACCGTATCTTATTATTTATCTGTAGCAAAGGACTTTAGTCGTACAATTATAATTAACCGTAATTTACTAAATAATTGATGACACTAAAGATCCGTCGAAGGTAATAAAAAAAAGATCTGTTTTCTATTTTTTTATTGTAACATAAGCTCGTCAACAATTTAAAAAGAAAATCGATAAACAATCAGAGGAGAATGGGTACCTACTGCTCTGTTTTCTTTGTATTTAGTATTTATATAGAGGTTACTTGAATCCAGGATCCATATCAACATGGCACTTTGGGGACTATGGCGTAACAGAGCTAGGGCTGCCTTAAAAATATCGTATTCTCTTACTAATAGATATACGTGTTATGTACTGACCAACAACGGATATTTATAGAGTTATCTGTGTAGTTTGGTCGTCCCCCAAACCCTTGGGAGCCTCAACGTTATACTAAAAATAATATACATATTTATTACCTACTTTTTTATTACATAAAATCACAAAAGGAAGCGGTTAGTGTTCAAAATTGACTATATAAATGGATTTTTGTTGTTCTACTGACCAATACACATTTGTTAAATTAAATTTGGCAGACCAAGCAGATATCTATTATATCTCGATCATCGATAACTAATCTAAAAAATAACATAAGATGGGTAAACCCCATACTTTGAATCCATTATAAATAGTTACGGTGAGTTTCAATCAGAGATGTGTTAAGTTTTATGTAATCGTCACCAAATTCGTAAAATTTAAAATAATCTTTATGTTAAAGGTTTCTAGACATAAAATATACTTACTAATTGTTGATCCATCGTCCAGGTGGATAGGGGTGTGTATTGCGTCAACAGATTCTACAGGTTCCTTCTCATCAATGAAACCTAGATTTAGTAATCCACTGGAAAAGATGAATTTTTAATTAAAGCTTCGTAAGACATGCTTTGAGAGGACCTACTTACCTCTACCTATATCATTCCTATACTTTAATGAGCATGAACATAAGTATGTCATCATCATTTGCTCATTATTTGACGCATAGATGGCGCATTTGGTTTTATATTGATTATGAGTTTAATAAAGGTCCGATCATACCACTATAATTACAGATCAATTAAATTATACACTAATGTTGTTGTACTTATAATATTATTGTGTGGAAATAAATTTATTTGTTAATAATAGATACTTAAGAGAGAAGGTGAAACATGACTGGGCTGTCATGTTTCACCAATCAATCAAGCGACACCTGTTGGACTGAAATTAATTTCCCTGAGTTTATGTAGAATTTCTTGTAACAATAATAAAATTCAGTTTAGTTGTCCAACTAATCTACTTTCCACTTAACACTTTACCGAAATAGAAAGAAGTAAAGTTGATGACAGTCTATGAAACAGTAAAACATGCTGATGTGTCCGTACAATGTCTAATTGCATACTATTTTAAACGATTTTTTATAAGATTTTTGCAATTACTTAATAATCTATAACTAGGTGAAACTAGCAATTGCAACATTAGTGTCACTAGTGCTTTGAACACCTTATCTCTCTTCTCATGGAGCACTGGCGACCAAACTCAACAGCAGAAAAACAGCATAGAGATTTGGACAGAGATTGAGAGTGACAGAAAGATGAGTTGAGTTTTTTCTACCTCCTATAGAACGGTTTAGGTAGGTATCGGTGTTTTATGTGCCCATTGGCCACTCTAACCTCTTACCATCAGGGGGACCGTATTTATTATAAAATATAGTTTGTGTATTACATACCTTGCATCTGCTATATCGTTTTGTAGAATTTTGTGAATATAATAACTTTTGCATTTTTTCTGGTATGTTTCCTGTAAAAAAAATTAAATTAAGTACAAGCTTTTAAAAAAGTGAATTTTAGGAACAATTTATAGTTTCTAACATACTGGTTGCAGTAAAGACTTTTTATTATCACTTTTTATTTATTATATTATAATTATCATGAAAGGAATAGTTGAGAAAAGTTTCGAGTGTCCGGATATTTCCGGAATTTTTATTTTCCTATTCTGCTTTTAAAGGTATACTTATTTTTAACAACTGACGTATTAGTAATTAATTAGACGCACGATCTGAAACAGTAAAGCAATCACCCTCCCACCACCAAAATTTATATTAAAAAATGAAATAGTGAAACCCAAATTTAAAGCCGATAGATTTAGGTATCCCCAATAGATCGCAGGCGCTGATAGTTGGGGGTTTTGTCCCTTTTGTTCGCGGATCTAACCCCAATTGTCATTCAGATAAGAGGCTATTAATTTGGTGCTGTACAAGATAAACTGTAAGCAAATAAATACTTACAACTACTAAAACATTGTCAGCTATCTGGAAGGAGCATCTGATGCTTGTAGCGTACAGGAACCAAGTGGGACACCAGTGGAACACCAGGAAAGGGAGCCCACAGAACAGCGTCGAGAAAATGTACGTGAAGATCATCCGCCACCTGCTTTTGCGATAGCCGTAGACCACCTGGCGACAAAGATATTAGGATATAGGTACTAAAACTTAGGAGATATCCTAACTCATATTAGGTAGGTATATGTATATAAAATAATTTTAGAAAAAAAAATAACCGTTTTTAAGTTATGACCGTTTGAATTTTCAGGTATTATCACGTCCGGTTCTAATAAAATCAGGTGGAATCTGTAAAGTACGGATGGTTTTTTTTTAAATTCTTATTGGAACTGCATGCTAGAGTTCAGTGATTTATGCTGCCCTTTCAGTGATTTAAGCAAGTATCGCATTATCAAATATCATCAGGGAACGGGAGAGGACTAGTACTCTCCCGTCCCGAAGAAGAGGCACCAGGCGCCGGAGAGCGCAGAATGATCTCCGGCCTCCATGAGCGCTGGCCTGGGGGTAACGGGTGAGGCTGCCCGTTACTCTAGCAGAAGCAGGCCTGAGATGGTGGCGCGACGTGTTCCGCGTGCGCCTCTCTAAATTGGAAGGAGGGCAAGGCCCTCCGCTACCATTGGTGTGGCTGCCTTCTATTTGAGGACGGCCAAAGACTGCTAGGGTTCTCGGGGACTTCCTTCCTAGGGTATACCCGAGTCCCTTGCGATAGACTCACTTGTTACGGAACACCGTGTGGTTTTAGTCGGTTCGATTCCGACATACCACCTCACCAATAGCCATGCTGAGGTGATGACCCGTGGGGGTTTCCACACGAAAAAAAAAAAAAAATTATCAAATATCATCAAACGTAATCGTGTTATCAATGAGCTTGATGACGTTTTCTAGGCCCGGTGGATATTTTTAACCGACTTCAAAAAAAGAGGAGGTTCTCAATTCGACTGTTTTTATTTTGTTTGTTACCTCAGAACTTTCGACTGGGTGAACCGATTTTGATGATTCTTTTTTTATTTCAAAGCTTGTGCTTCCCGTGTGGTCCTATTTCAATTTGGAAATTAAAATTGGAAAATTCCAATTCTGACAATGGCATCCATGAGAAAACCGTATAAGTCTTTTATGGAATAGTTTTTCTTTAAGTCGGTTTTTTTTTAAAGAATTATTAGTTATATCTACAATACAGCACATAATTGTATCTAAAATACGTAAGAAAATAAATGATAACAATCAAAATATTTTATTTTGGGATCAACCATCATATCACTAATTGAATAATTATTTAGTTAATTAATAACGTATAGACGTGAGTGTATGTATCATACATACATACACTCACGTCTATACGTAGGCACAGGCAGAGGCGTACATGTTAGGCACAGGTGTATAAAACATAAAATTAAAAAAAATGCAATGAAACATGAATTTGTAAAAAATTGCGTGAGTAGTTTTTCTTTTTTTAAATAAAGACAACTCCCGCATTAGGAATGATGCCTGTGTCATAGGGAAATAAATGGACGTATTTATAAAAAAAAAGCAGAACCAATCGACGGCGCGGTTAAAGTGGTGGCCTGCCGCTACGCCGCGTTGAGTGTTGGGGGTTCCCACATATGACATACATTTCTGTGTTGCAAAAATAGTTGTCGCTAGTCTAGTTGTTCTTTGTGTCCGTTTGAATGTTTGTAAAATCCCCGCGACACATGATAACATCACGTTAGTTGCACAAGAAACGATTCAAGTCTTTTATCATCCCTACACAGATACAAAATACAGATTGTATTTTCGTACGTACGTACCAATCAAAACAATTCGTCGAGCGATGTCAATTAAATCAAATTACATCATAGAAAAAAATCAACATGTATTTATGATAATGATCTTTATTCTTTTAAACGCTTAGAAAAGATTAATATCAGAATATTTTTAATCCATGATTTGGAATAAAACATTATTCAATTCCAGTTTCCTTAACAAAATTACTTTATTTATTTACTAACTTGCCCCGGCTCCGCACTGGTGCAATGTAGATGCTAATTTAGCTTCAATTAATTCAACAAATTAACACAAAACAATATTAAACTATACATATAAACCTTACTCTTGAATCACTATATCTATTGATGAAAACCGCATTAAAGTCAGTTGCGTAATTTAAAAGATCTAAGCGTACAGACGGCGGGAAGCGATTTTGTTTTATACTATGTAGATTTAAAATGAGGTTTCTTGACTGTAGAAAAAGCAACCTTAATGTTTATGTATTACAAAAACTACCACAAAAAGTAAGAAATGGCAGGAAACTCTCTAAAATCTTTCTCAGGATAAATAGATACTCAGTAAAAGTCTATGAGCGGGTAAGGTGAAAATACATAGAACTTAATAAATTAGCTTTCACTTACAGACTATTTAAAAAAGTAAACATTCAAATAAGTAGACGTCAGCTTCTGCGCTTGTCCTATTAAAAATTAATGACACGTAATATATAATCCCCAATATATTTAGTAGGTAAGCAGTTGTTTATCATTCTAGTCGAAAGAGATCTCCAAGAGACGTGTTGAATTCCCGCGTCCCTTTCGGCAATACTCGGAGGCTCGACACACACCTTAAATAAATACGAGTATAAGAAGTGGTCAGCTATTTATAGTCGACTAATGCCAGAAAGAAGTAGGGCGGGCCATTCAGCAAGGGATCGCAGACTATTAAGACCTCGTAAATCCGCATTTTAATCGCGTTTATTTGAGACGAATTTGTTCGCTTCAACCCAACGGTCTCTAGGCAAGCACGCCCGGTTGCCGCGCGGTGTCGGCGCCGCAACCACCCTGTTTGCTTAGAGACCACATTGTTTCAGCAAAATACATTATATACTATATATTTTTTGGTAACTACGCTTTAAATTGGTTTAAACTAGACGGAGCAATGTGTGTACGTTACTCCAGCAGGAAAGGTGGCTCCTAGAGTGATATGAGTGGAACGTATAATTAGTGTGTAATCTGCTGTGAATGTGCGCCCGCATAAAAAAATTGTGCATGTTGTCGTTTTAGAAAAAAACCGAAAAAACTATTCCTGCTGGAGTATTATTCCAACAGGAAAATTCATCACATGACCATCGATATGTACGAATTCGTCGCTTTTTTTGTATTTACTCGAATTTGGTCGAATAACCAACCGTTTTTAAATGTTTTGGTTTTTGTTTTTATATCTACTTATATGCGAAACATTCAAGCTGGATATTTTCACTTTATATTATTTGACTGAACGTACTAATTTTTGGTTAACACCTTACACAATTGAATTGAAAAAAAAAGACGTAGTTTTATACGTCCTTGCGTAAAAAAGGTATACCTCAAAACATCTAATGACGAAAAAAAAATGACGCCCCCCTTGTGGAGACTAGACCTGGTATCGAAATTCTTTATCAGCGCATTTTTTTACTTTTCAATCTATTTATCCAAAAATAAAAAATGCGTGGTAATCGAAATATCCATTTTTGATCATAAAACAGGTTGACTCATACTCATAGACATTTATTTTGGAATACTTTGTATTTATTTAATTAAACTGGACATATTTGACCTGAAAACATTAACACATAATAGGAAATTAAGGTAAGTTTAGATTGATTAAGGAACACAAATTATTATTTAAAGACCTAAGTAACACTTACAAAGAAAATAAATATTAGAATGGTTTATTAGTTTTTCGATTTTAATATGATCATTTGGGAACTGATTATTTTCAATGTCATTATTTGTATTGTCATCTTTAAAATAACAAATCTTTAATAATGAGTTGGCCTACCAACTTTTAAAATCTAATATAGCAAGCACTATGTATCGGAATCGGACAGAATCGTACTAACAATGATGTCCTAATAAGAAACAAAGATAAACATGTCTGCTCTTTGGCCCCAATGTTATCATACGCACATAGTCATCTTAAACTTTGTTAGGGTAAGCAGAACAAAGTACTATATCTATGACGGTACGCAATTTAGAAAACTTCCTCCTACGGGATGTTTCATTGTTACCCCTGTTATGTCATATTATATAGTCATATTTCCCTTTCCTTGCACATAAACAGCCTATATATTGCCAAACTCTAAATATATAGTTTTAATAGAGGTTATTGCTGAGGTCAGCTCTTGGAAAGCAACCGCCTTTTCACCATTATTATATTCATTATCCCTATAATTTATATTCTATTATGTACCTTCTAATCAAAACATTTTTCTGATGAGGCCAAGCAACGTCTTTTCACCACTATTACAATCCGACTAAAACGACTGCCATCCGTCCGGGTTTCCCCGGATTTGTCCTAGTTTAGAGGGCGTCCGGACGGGGTTTTCAAAAGGTGTCAGGGGAAAATTATTGTGAGATGAATCGTTAACAAGCTGTTTCACTACATATTATAAAACAAAGTTCCCCTCCGGATCTGTCTGTCTGTCTGTTCGCGATAAACACAAAAACTACTGAACGGATTTTCATGCGGTTTTCACCAATAGATGGAGCTATTCATGAGGAAGGTTTAGGTATATAATTTGTTAAGGTTTTGTGTAAATTGGTTGAAATATGATGATGATTGTTGAAAATGTCTCTGCTACTCGTGCGAAGCCGGGGCGGGTTGCTAGTTAATTAATAAAAAAATGTAAATGGAAACAGGGTTTTTATAAAAAAAAAGGACACCCTGTCCGGAAAAAATGCGATTTCACGCATGTGTCTGTCCGGGGTTTTTGAAGTTTTTATCCGGTTACGATAATTTAAGTGATGGCAGGCCTACTCATGTGGATTATGACGTCATGGTTCGGGACGTCCCCTTCAATTAGATATGGTCAGGACGAAATCACGGTACTGTATGACTCACGAACGTGGTACTTACTACTTTTATTGTAATCGTTATGTTAGTTCATAGATCTCAATTCTCAGCCTATTTGTTGCGGTTTTTGTACAAACTTGCGGCAACTTTTAACAATTATGTTGAGAGTTGTCGTTTGGTTGTGGAATCAATGGTGCGTTGGCAACTCTATCTCCTTGGTGTCGAACCGCGATGGTCTTCTGCAGGTACTGGACAATTCAGAGAGCCTATAATTGAATATTATCTACAGGAAGGCCATTGTGTAATGCATAAAACGTGTAAGTTATTGTTATGACAAAATGTCATAATATTGCATTATAGATAGACGAAGCATTTAGTTTACATTTAAACAATTGCATCGGTATTGGGAAATCATAGACATATGTATGTTCACGTTTTTAACCGACGAAAAAAAAGGAGGTTCTCAATTCGACCGTATACATTTATATTTTTTTTTTTTAGGTTTGTTCAGCCCTCTCTCCGTTATTTATGAACCGATTTTGATTATTCTTTTTTTGTTAGATAGTGTATACGTCCAGGGTGGTCCCATGTCAAGGAAGTCAGGATCTGATGAGTCGGCGCCAAATAATAAAATGATTAATTATACCTACGTACAGTTGGTTGTTTGGCGCCGACTCAAAATTAGATTTTAAAAATTTTATAGTTATTTTTTTTTGCTTTTTAGTTCTTTTCGTCGGTTTAATTTTTTGTTAAAAAGATTTTTATTCTATAACATACCAAATGTACTGCAAAATACCAATAGCAAAAATAGATATGCAAGCTCTCTCTAGTTAGCAAACATGAAAATCGCGTAAATTGCAAAGCGCTATAATAGTGAGTTAACAATGCGCTGGTGCACTGAATAAGTTTAGAATAGCCCATATAAATCTCACTATATTGCAATACTAACTGTGCAACTTTTACAGAATACGAAATTAGCACACTACGTCCGTCTGAGCTCTGCAAATTAGATAATGGAAGCTAGCATTAAGTTTTCTCAATAATTGAATGACTGTATGAATGAAATTTATACCTTATAATACATGGAATTATTAGAAGTACAAATTACTACCATACGAAGGGTTTTAGATGATAATGGATGTCATGTTTTAGATGACTATACAGGATATCCTAGTAGAGGCAAGTGATAAACCCGTACTATGAACAAATGATTTACTCATAGTTATCATACACAACACATTGTTGTAAAGAACATCTGGTTGGGTACAGTCATAATATAAATATGTTAATTATTTAACTAGGTTATTTAAACATTGTATAATGCCGCGTTCCAATAAACCAGAAACGATTCGTTTTGCTTATAGACGGTAAAATTTTCATTGAAAATTCAACGAAATTTTACCGCCTGTAAGCAAAACGAATCGTTTCATGTTTATTGGAACGCGGCATAAATGTATTACATAATTTCTCTAATTAGCATGGAACCTCAATAAAGAGCAGTTTTTAGGGTTCCGTTCCTCAAAATGAAAAAAGGACCCGTGGACGCATCAAGTTCAATTAATACCAAATACATAAGTCTGCGGTCCCTTGAAGCCCTTGACCTAGAGTCATGAAATTTGGAAAGAAGCAAGGTCTCACAGCACAAGTAAAGGAAAAAATCCGAAAGTCGTTCATTTGTTTTTATATCTGTCTGTCTGTGCGTCAGTCAAGAGTCGTCAAGACCCTTTTCGTCAGGAACCCGACAATGCATCAAGTTGAAATTAACAGCAATTATGTCAGCGGTCCCTTAAAGCTGTCAAAAAAATCAAGCTTCTAAGTCAACGCAATCAAAAGATACGGCCATTAAGCCTTATATTTTAACTAATTTGAACATTTCGCAGGTAAATCAAAACCTATAGGGTACTTGCCATTGACCTAGAATCATGAAATTGGCATTTTGCCCGCACTGCCATCCTATTATTGCGCCACTGCACCTAAACATTATGCAGAACTTTCAGATACGTAAGTTTCGTCACAATATTTACCTTCACGTGTAAATTTAGAAAGCTCGGACATCCCGACCCTGACCTTTTCGAGCTATCGCTTGCACTCGCCCCAATCCATACGTATAAGCAATATCGGCCAACTAGCCGGAAAAAAAATGTTAGCGAAACGAAAAATGCTGACCGCGAGTACATTTATTTTATTTTTACGCCATCTGTGGATTCTGCGCGATACTACTGTAATATCTTGTATACTAATTATCCGTATATTAGTTAGGGCAACTTTCACAGATTCGCACAATTTTAATTACGAGTTTTTATTACATTTTGATACAATTTATTTATTCCATCAAATATATATAATCCGGGACACAGTCGTACAAGATATACAAATGCAGCTAGTGACTAGGGGATTGTGCTTGGAAAAATTACGCTAAATTATTATTATTTCATCATAAAAATTATTGGTTAATTGAGATAATATTTTCTTTCAGTCTAACTACAATCCGGTCGAACTTTGATATTTTACGTGAAGCGACTGCAATAAGGCCTCCACAACCCAAGTACTAGACGATATCGAAATTCTGTAGTTAGACCAGGTTGTCGGACTTTTTAGGGCTTCAACTACACGTAACGAATGCCACAGATGTTTGTATGGCATCCGGGACCGACGGTTTAACGTGCTCTCCGAGGCACGGAGGGGTCTCAATGTGTTAAGCATGGTCACCCGTCGTATAGTGACCTGGCTACTATTACTTAACTTTGTAATGTGCTAACCTACTCGGTTGCCACTTAGCGATGAGCCCCTCTTTTTAGTTTTATGTATAATGAGATAAATTATATATACATTTTAAATGATAAATGGACTTTATTTAGAACTCACAAAATTAAGTAGATTACGATAGTTGCTTGATATTTCGCAATTTAATCAAATACACAGTCCCCTGCATACAGTTGCCTGCTTTGTAAAGTAGCAGAGGAGAAAAAATACTTTGCTGTTCACTGGAACAATAAAAACAACTAAATAATGTTAATAACAACTTTACACATGAATATACACCATTTGCTGATTCTGAACACAGACATGTCTCTGGACAAATAATCCAAAAGCATAGGCATTATGAACCCCAAAGATAACATTATTTTTGCTTGAACCTGAAACAGTGTAATTATGGGAATGTTGATGTATTACTCAAATAAGATTTTATGTGTTTGCAACAGTCCTCTGCAACCATGTTCCAGAAAAATTATAATATCTTGAAAAGTAGCTATAAACTCAATGGGCTCCTTATCCTTAGTACTTATCATGAAACTATTACTTTCTAGTTTTTTTTAATAGAAACAATATTAACATGAAAGGACAACAATGTCCGGGCACAGAATGCATAATAATACCAGTGTATGGGCCCAAAAAGAGGACTTTTCTTTAGAAAGAATCACAATTTTTAAAAATTGGCTCCAAATTTGTATGTAAAATGCCCCTAAGTAATATATGTCACCTAATACTTTATTTACTTGCAATTGATTCCTAACAGTATTTTGTTAAAATGTATTTAGTGAAGAATTGTTCAGACAATATAACACTACATGTGATAAAATAACATATCAGCAAATTAGCTAATTTGGTATTTTAGTACATTACACACTTGAAGCACTTTAATGAATTGTTAATTACATGTTAATAAGCACTTTTAGGATATGTGAAGCAATACTTTATGTTAGACATTGTTGTAGGTTTAAAAACTCAAAGGTTCAAAAAGAGGTGATTATCGTATTTTGCTTTAAACCACCATGTATTTTAATATCTCAAACTGGTAATATTGACAATCAACGGAACAGATGCAGTATTTTATATTAATAAAAGTTTTGCTCAATCTCATATCTTGTTAACTATGAGATTGTACTACGGACTTGGGGTTGGCACAGGTACACTGAAATTAGGCGACTTCCCCCCCGGGCTCGGCGTAATCTGTTACGCCGATGACACGTTGGTGACGGCCCGGGGGGTGAACTTTCAGGAGGCGGCGCGCCTGGCCACGTTGGTCGTCCCGGCTGGAGGCTCCACGTGCTGGCTTTGCCGCCGTGGAGGCGCTCCAGCCGGTCATCATCGAGTGGGCAGGGCGGCAGCACGGGACCCTTTCCTTCCGACTGACGCAGGTTCTTTCCGGGCACGGCTGCTTCGGGAAGTACCTGCACTCGGTCGCTAGGAGGGAATTGAGTCCTGCCTGTCACCACTGCGACTGCAGTGAGGACTCGGCTCAGCACACGCTGGCGGTCTGCTCTGCTTGGGCAACGCAGCGCCAGGCCCTCACTGCAGTCATCGGAGAGGATCTCTCGCTACCGGCCGTCATACGCTCCATGGCCGGTAGCGACAGGAATTTTGCCGCGGTCGCGACCTTCTGTGAGGAAGTCATCTCACAGAAGGAGGCGGCGGAAAGGGTCCGGGAGGATGACCTCCACTCGGACTTAATTCGCCGCCGGCGAACCGGGCGGCGGAGGCGCGCTTACCAGCGCCTCATGCCGCCCTGAGTGTGGCCGCGGGTGGACGGGACGGGTTTTGCCCTCCACCCGCTACAGTGGCCCCCCGCGAGGAGGCGACGTCCGCGTGTGCCTGGACGTCGCCTAATTGAGAAGTTCTAAGTTTTTACCCGGAGGTGGTGCCCGCGCTTTGCGGGCAGGCGCTAGGGGGGGTCCGGATGTCTTAATAAAAGCTGTTCCCGGATCCCTCCTACTTAAGGCGCAGTACGGCACACCGTGTGGTTTTAGTCGGTTCGATTCCGACACACCGCCCCACCGAAAACCCCGGTGGGGTGACGGCCCGAGGGGGTTTCCACACGCACAAAAAAAAAAAAAAAGGTACACTGAAATTGGGTTTCCACACGCACAAAAAAAAAAAAAAAGGTACTCTGAAATTATACTTTATACAGAAAACTCATTGCTCATATACAAAATTTAATCAAACATACTTTATTAAATATTTTCTAAACAAAGTAATTGAATCATCCGATACTGTACTTAACTATGTAGCAGTGTGTTTGTGCAAGGCAAAAATGTATGCGCAACATAGATACGTTTTTAAAGGAGAACCAAATAAAGTTCTATTTTTTTTTATTTTGAATGTCTAAATAGTATTTGATTCCTCAAAATTTGATTTAAAATAAAGGCTTAAGACTGTGTTAAGATGACGGGCGTTGGCCGCGCGTCGAACGCGCTTTTGGTTTTTGTAGTGTTCACATGACGAGCGTTTCTGGGACGCGGAACGCGCGTTGCATTTCAAATTCTGTATCATAGAAAATATATACTCACAAGGAGTTCTGTATTCGTTGAAAATGGCCGTCAAAAATAAAATTAATTCTTGTATTTTATATTTTTATTTTAAATGTATGAAGTGTCACCAAACTCATACTATGTGAAAAATGGTATACGGACTTTTTTAAAAATGGCCAAATTCTTTTATTAAAATCATTTCATTTCTTCTTTCATTGAAAACGTGCGCTGATGTGAACGTAATAACGAATGTACGGCAAACCATTGATCTCAAAGCGTCAACCGAGCGTCCGTCGGATCAAAACGCGTGTTAGCATGTCAACAACTTAATCAAAATGCGTGTTTTTGTTGACGCGCGTCAACACGTCTTAGTAAAACCAGCGATGCCAGACGTACGATAATTATCGTACATGTACGATTATTTCGACACCGGTACCATGTACGATACAATATGTATTATCGTACGCCAGAGTACGATAATTTCCAACCCTCCGCCGAAGTGGGGCGAAAAGACAAGAACCCTTAAAATCGTCTAAAAATACAAAATAATAATCATGTCTGGCTTTAATACTTTCAGCCCAATGCGTAAAAAGCCAATCAAATAAACGCTGTTATGGTTTTAAACCAACTGACAAAATGATATCTCGAATGACTTCAGCAGTCCTTTATTCAAAAACGGCTGGCGCTACTGCAGAGGTAGAAGTAAACAGTGATTCCGATAATCCCACTCTTTTGTAAAAAGTGTAGTAAATAAGTTTTTTTTATTTCTGTCTAATTTCACAACTTCCTAAAATTCCTACACTATTTCTAGTTTTGCGAAATAGCACGTTTCGCGGTTCTGGTAGTTGTACGATAATTTTTTATCTGGTACGATAATTTTCGAATAATGATACGATAATTCACTCGCACTCGTCTGGCAACCCTGAGTAAAACGCGCGTTCAACGCCCGTCATTTGCTTTTCTAGTCTCAACATATAATAAAAATAAAAAATTACCTGTTCAAACTCAGGGTCAGTGTTAAAACGTTGTACCTTGAGTTCCAAATACAAATCTCTATCATTTTCATACTCAATTAGCGGCTGAATATCATCTTCTGAATCCATTACTTCAGTTTGTTTTAAATTTGTTTATAACTGCCCACTTTTCTTATAAATAAAGTCTTTTAATTTAACACTGCATTCTGGTAAGAAAAATGTCTATTGCCACTATACCACTGTATTTAGGAGTACTTTCAAGTAGGTAATAACTTATTCGCGCGTAATTACTTTTCTTAACACTTGCTCCAGAAAGCTATTAATATTTGATAAACTAGCACCGCAAATCCAACTAAGAGCACTTCAATCAAGTTGACAAGTGTATGTTCCGTTTACGTTTAAAAGTAATGAAATAGAATCAAGGACTAACACAACAAAAGGCTAATACTTGTATTGTATAAAGATGTTTTCCTTTCTAAATTGCGAATTCAAACCTTCGACGAACCGTTCCCGGGTACTCTCTTAATATGTAAACCATATTTTTATTAACTAAGGCGTAGTGCGAAGCCCAGTCATTAAAAAAAGGAAAAAAAACTATGACACAATAAGCATTGTAACAGCTGATGTAATACTAAATTTTGATAAAAGTGACATATGGGTAATAAACACGGTTTGTGATTGGTGATTGATAGGATGAACTGATGATAAGGCCAATAAGAAGAAATGTAAGATACTAACATACATACGACAGAAAGAGATGCAAGTTATAACCAGTCTTTCATTCATTCTCGTGTTAACGTTCCTTTTCTACGAATTCACGATATATACAATTTTTTTTGCCAATCAAAGAGTATACAAACTTTACGTTGGATGCTATCCTTTAAAAATATATCAAACTAGCTGTGCCCGCGACTTCGTCCGCATGGAATGGTGTATTTATATCGAATCAACAGCCTAAAAAATAAGTTTCAAGCTTCTAGCTCTAAATATGACGATACTTCCATACAACTTTTCATCCCCACCTTTCAACCCCTTATACCCCTTTTTTCGCATTAAAAAGTAGCCTATGTCCTTTCTCAGGCTCTAGGCTATCTGTGTACCAAATTTCATTTAAATCGGTTCAGTAGTTTTGGCGTGAAAGGGCGACAGACAGACAGAGAGACAAGCAGACAGAATTACTTTCGCATTTATAATATTAGTAAGAAAAGTAAGGATTACCATGACAAGGACACAGGGGGGACTCACTGGCAGCCTTCTCTCTCTCTCTCTCTAACTTGTGATACGCGCAGGCGTACCGCAAGATGTGGCCACTGACGTGCTCTATTCTAATATTTCTATGCAATTTACTAAAGAAATAAGGGTTGCCCTGATTAGCTCTAGGTTTATCATAAAATAAATTTTGAAAAGCATGATGCATCAGCTATGTCCTGTTTACTATGACAAATGTAACTGAAGCTCAAACTCATAGGTAATTCGTTTTGAGTTTGAGCGCCATACAATTAGAATTATACATTTAGAAACGTAAGATGAAAACTACCGGTTCTTAAAATATTCTGGAAATCTTTTAATACAAGCATAAACTAAAAATTTTAAATACCCTTACTCAAATTTTCTTTCTATGATTTGAAAAGAGCTGATAGTCTTCTAGCTGAACAGATTTTCTTGAGTTATAGCTAAGAACACTCTCGATCAAGTCACTTTAGAAACAAAAATAAAATTAAATCAAAATCAGTCAATCCGCTTAGGAGCTATGATACCACAGACAGACACACAGATACACACGTAAACCTATAACACCCCTCATTTATGCGTCTGGGGTTAAAAATAAGAGAAAGACTTTGATTGCACACACACACACGCACGCAGTTACAAAAACTACCCATCAAAACGTTTTCATTATGAGTATTTGTTTGTCACGTTTAAGTAGGGTCTTTAGACGTGAGACAGAGGAACGCAACGTGCAAAAAAGTACAAAAGGACTTTTAAAAATGGGTGCATGCATGTTTTCCTACCTATAAGCGTATTCGTTTTTGAACACTGATAAAATACAAAAGTAGAAGATTAAGGAATATTAATAGTGAGATTATTATGAGGAACAGTTTCTTAACTAAAGTATGTAACTTACCATATGACTGTCATCTGTTGAAATAGTTTGTTCCATACTCAGCGTCATAGTGTTATGCTTTGATGAGACGTAATTAAGCTGTAACAAATAATAAGCAATAAAGTATGCATAAGCATAAAAAGTACACATACAAAAACGTTCATTCTATATAATAATATACAATGTACTAATCTTAGTGTATTAAATCTACTGGGTTCACTAATAGAGCTCTCCTTTTTTACTACTCCCTAGCTGTAGGTAGGTCTGCAACTTGATGCGCAGCTTGTAATACACCTCTTGTAATTATGATTAGTATAATAAATATTCCTGCCTTATTTAAAATTTTACTGTGACAGTTGTTATATTGTAGCTAAGTCGAAAGGTATGTAAGTATATAATACCTCACATAAATAAAAAATTGAAATTCATCACCTATTCTCAGTAGTGTCTCAGCAAGAAACCCGGTGGGTGCAAAACCAGCTAATATTTGTCAACATCTAGAAAATTGGCCCATATTTCGATCCACTCTTTTCTGTAATTATATAGATATAGCCTGTCCAGGAAAATAAAAATACCTCGTCATATTGCGAAAAACTAACAGAAATATATATAACAATAAAAGTTATTCTTGTCATTAAATTAAATATTTCTGTTAGTTTTTCTATTGTTTTTTTTTATTGTTATATATATATATAACAATAAAAGTTACTCTTGTCATTAAATTAAATATTTCTGTTAGTTTTTCGCAATATGACGAGGTATTTTTATTTTCCTGGACAGGCTATATCTATATAATTACAGAAAAGAGTGGATCGAAATATGGGCCAATTTTCTAGATGTTGACAAATATTAGCTGGTTTTATATATATATATATATAAAACCAGCTAATATAATATATATATATATATATGGACTCTATCCCGCGCGAAGAATCAGCGCAGGAATTGCCCCAATGTTAAGTGTTTTATAGCTAAACAAGATAAATAACAAAAACGTAAAACAATGAACATTCGTCCATCTTGAAAAAAAAACCCTAATATGAAAAAATAAAAAGCAATTCAGAGGCAAAGAATCGTTCGTTCTATTTTTAAATTAATTTTCTAAACAAAAACGGATTCAATTACATCATGTTTGGGATATAAAAAGATAAGTTGCCACCAAACGTGAAAAGAAATACATATTTTTTTGGGGGAGATAAAAATGGAAAACGAATCTATTTATTTTGGAAAACTTTAGGTTATGTGAATAAATGGTTGATCTAACACTTATAAACCTTTTTATTATCTACAACTTTTACATGTATCATTTTTCGATAGCTAGTAGGTCTTCTTTCGCTGGAAATCGTGAGTAAATATTTTCCACCATTAACGTTCACACCATTTCACCCTCCTAACTCGGATTAACTTCAATTTATTTTTCTTGTTGGTTTCATGTGTTCATGCTGTTATTACTTTTCTTTTATCAAAGATTATTAGCACTGGTCTCTGAAGAAGCCGAAAGCAAAGCAAAGCCTGATAGAACTTGTCGCATAAGACTGTGCAGCTTCATGAAACTTTTGATATTTAAGGCAAAGAGAAACTATAAACTGTCCTTGTACACCGCGCTGCACTGAAGGCCCTAGGCTGCGGCAGCAGGAATTACCCCAGCGGCAATGCGAATCATCGATTTTTTTTTTATTGATTTGATTTAACTTTGATTGTATCAAAAACATAGAAAAGATGTTGCGAACACCTTACAAAAGATAATTGTAGGAGCAGAGTCTACACTAACATATTATTAATGTTGGTGACGGTGAAACTGATTAATCAATAATGACAGTGACAATGAGTATAATATCTTTGAAATTCAATCATTGGTGCATTGTAGAAATGAAGAAGATGCAAATGTCACATTAAGTTCAAAATTTTGATTCTGATTTGGATGATTCATATTTAACATCATAGTGCCTGGATGACCGAGCTATGCTCGTTTTTTTTTACGTTTTCTAAAATGAAACCTAGCTAGATTTATCGCCCCCGAAACCCTTGCATACTATTTTTTTTTAGATTATAGGGGGCAAACGAGCAGATGTGTCACCTGATGGTAAGTGACTACCGTCGCGCATAGAAACCTACAACTCAAGAGTCACAAGTGCGTTGCCGGCTTTTGAGATAGGAGTACGCTCTTTTCTTGAAGGTTTGAAGGTCAAATCGGTCCGGAAATACCGCGGGCGACAATTTGTTCCAAAGATTGGTTGTGTGAGACAAAAGTTTCTGGAAAACCGCACAGTGATGGTATGCCAATTATCCAGGTGATAGCGATGATAGTTTTACCGCGTTGAACGATGGCGAAAAGTTCGAACAATTCCTCGGAGCACTCCCCATGATACAGGCGATAGAGAATGCAGAGTGAAGCTACATCTCTACGCAACGCCCCCTTGGCGTCAAGCCGATCTCAAATATCCTACTAACTTGGCAAACTTACAACAACCTCTTTCTGTTTATACTTAATACAATACAAAAGTTAGTTCATCATAGAAATTCGAGATTAAGGATTTATAGTCATTAGTTTCATTTGGCGCAACGCAATGTACATGCAACATGGATAGGTATTCTTTTTGGGCAGTACGGTGGATGACCTTAACCGTTTGGCGCCGTCAAGACCAGCTGATTGCATAAAATGTTTAAATGTTGTTTGATTGATTACATTGCAGTTTTTAGCCGTATGCGGTATTTATTACATTTTGTTCGGTAAAATGTTCTGTTTACTCATTGTTATATCACTTTTAAGCAAAAAAATGTAAAATAAAAAAGTTAATGAATTTTCCGGCAGAAAATTTCAATGATTTTCGACTTAGAATGATGGTCTGAATATACTATTTCAGGATTCGGTACGGTGTTTCTTACACCTGTATATATTATTCTGACACGTTATATCCTTATATAAGTATTGTTAAGTCAAAAATTAATTATATTCTTGTTTGAATTTTCAATGATTTACCGTAATATTAATTCATAAGGTGGTAAGGTAAGGCTATATCTTACTATCCATGCTATTTTTAACTCCCGACGCAAAAACGATTATATATTATATTATAATTTTAACGTGCATATCTGTGTGTCTGTCTATGATATCACAGCTCCTAAACTGCTTAAACATTTTCCAAATCACATGGGTACGACTACACTTATTGTTGAAATAAAAAACGCAATTGAGGCGCCCCTACGTCTGGTTTTTCTGGATTTATCTGGTCAGGCTATATGTTTCTGTACGTTCTGTTAAAAAGTTTTTTTTAAAAGTAAAATATTAAAGAAAAAGTAAAACGAAACTTTCTTCATTTCATAATATTAGGAGGATTGGGGAAAAAAGAAGCTTATAAATTTCTAAAAAAGATTACAGAAAAATGTCGCTCCGTTCTACGGAACAGAACTAAAGTTTGACGCGTTTATTATCTGTGCCGATATAAACTCAGTAGTTCATTTCATTCATTCATACAGTCATTGTGTTATGTGTGGGGCGCCTGTGTGTTTTATATGTTTAGATTTGTGTTGTTATTTTATAACGAAACTGTAAGATATACTGAAATACGGAGAATAACATAAATAACGATTGAATAATTTGTTTAGGTATGTTTGTAGTTCTCATATTAATGCTAATAAATTTAAAGTGTTTACTTAAGGTTCATAACCTCAAATCTAATATGAAACTTGTGTATAAACTGGCTCTTTACTTAATTTTTTAGTTTTGACTGGCTGCTTAGGCTTTATTTATCTAATAACTGTAAAGGAGCAATTCTTACATATATATAAATATGTGATTACGAAATACGATTTTGTGTATATCGGAAACTACTCTAACGATTTGGATACAATTTTGTATCAGGTTTTGCTTTGTAGGTATATGTATTATCTTTTCTGTACAGATATAACTAAAAATACAATTTTGCAAACTGCGAGCTAAGCTCGGTCGCCCAGGTCATTTAACTTTTATTTACACATTTTACAGGAACAATGATTATCCCAGTACGTTGTTTCACATGTGGAAAAGTAATCGGCAATAAGTGGGAGGCCTACCTGGGATTATTACAAGCTGAGTACACTGAAGGGTAGGTACTACAGAATTATTTTATTGTTATTTAATATCTCAACAAAACTAAGAATTTATATTACCTACACTGAAGCATCTCTGCTGCTGCTGTAACTAAAGCTACAATAAGAATGTGTACAGTTGTTTTGTTACTACTTTGGCCAGAGAAGTATGAATGAGCCTTCTTCTAAGGTCTTCAGTATAAGATTGGGGAAGCAGTTCTATTCTACCAATGACTGTGGTTAACCAGCAGTGTTAGTGCCATTGGTGAGATTGAGTTAGGAATTCTGAGTTTGAAGGCACAGGTTACCACTTTTCAGCATGTTGGTTATGAGCATGTTTAACAGCAAAATTACATAAAGAGTATCTCAGGAAAGAAAGTAGTGTTGGAATTATAGATGATTGTGTTAAAGTACTAGTTATGAACAGAGTTCATTTCACTAAACAATTCAAAAAGTATGACCATAGTATTTCTTGCTTCTTTATACCATGTAGTACATAATATAGTTGCCAGAACCATTTTAAAATTAAAAGTATATAGCTATAGAGTGATCAGCATTTTTGGTAACAATGTTTTGTTAAATACAATTATACAAAATACAATACAACAATAAATCATAAAACAAGAAATCACTAAACTAAATTAATTGTCATCTCTCACAAAACTAAAAATGTCTTAGAGTCTTGGGAAAAAAAGGGTCCGGTGAACTTTTTTAAAGTCGGTTAAAAATAAGATGTTTGTTTGGTAAATAAGGATCTGACTTCAGATATGTTACAACTAGAACAAACAGCACGCTGTATGAGACAGAAACTGATTGCATCTCATTTTGCTTTGGGTATATTACTCATTAATCATGGGATGACTTCTTACGATTGTCTCTTGTTATTCTAAGGGTTGACTGTTGCACTAGCATGACTTGAGTAATTTCTGCCCAAGCGGAGTTGCAGGATCTCATGGAGGTATATTTTTGATAACCCTCAAGTGGCACAACTAGTATTGTGAATGCTCAATGTGTAATAGTTAACTAATAAGAAATAATCACACTTGCCTATCTTTATCAGTGTTAATTATTTCCGATGTTAAACTACAAGAATTGTTTAGTAACTTATTCTTAGAATCTTAATTCACTAATAAAATACAGATACAGGGAATGCATTCACAGGTTTAACACTGTTGAGAAGTGTGGTCAAAGTCAAACCAAATATCTTTATTTAATGAAATTCCTTAAAAATTGCTAGGGGACTTAACAAACATTAAAACTACGGACACAAAGAACACCCAGATTCGGGACAACAATTTATGGATCACACAAATCTTTGTTCCGTGTGGGAATCAAACCTACAATACTCGGTTGGGCGTAGTGGCGAGGCGACCATTTTCACCATTGCGCCACCCGTGCAATCAGTTAAAAGTATATTATCGAAATACATATTATGTATAATAAACAGGGGTTTAAAAAAAGTCTGTTTAATATACATATGTAAATCAATAATAGATTTTAACCATTCACCACCCGTGCAGTCAGTTTAAAGTATATTATTGATATACATATTATGTATTATTATACATATAACAGGGATGCGATATGAACTTGGAATGCCTGATTCATTACAATGTTCAAATTTAAAAAAAAACAATGTATTTAATAATAAAAGAAGTGAATATCCAACAATCGTATTATATGAATAGTAGTACACAGGATATCTGGATATTGAATTTCACAAATAGCATGCCCTAATAATAACGACGGCAAAAAATTCCAGCTGCCAATTTCTGACATCTATGTACCTATATGAATATCTACTAACCTTTAAAGTTACTTTGTACATATCTCTAACGAGAATATAATCTGCCTGATGATAAGACAATAAAAGTAGCGACAACCACAATTAACAGGTTGTAAAAACTTACCCGTCACAGCTGTTTACTAAAAATTGTACATGCTCCAATGCACGTGTCTTTTCACACTATAGTGTTAAACATAAGTTCTATATTTAACTACAAATTTGAAATACTTGTAATTTGACTTCAACAACATTGTAATGTATATAATGTTAATTGTTATCTTTACAAAAACACAATACAAAAGTATGTCTTGAATATATTTTGAAATGTATATTTTGCTTAATATTGTGTTATTTTTATGAGGTAAATACCGTCGCTTGCTTGTTTCGTCTTTGTTTTCAAGTGTAACTCACTCGTTGCCAGTCTCATAAATACTTAAAACACACTGGCAATAAAAATAAATCATAAGTATATATACGCAAGTATACGATACGCTTTAACAAAAATAAAGTATCTTCCAAAGAGCACAAAGTAAAAAAAAATGATGATGAACCTCTAATCACTATAATGTGAAGGCAATTCGTATTAGTATAGGGGTCTGTTTCCGCATATAGACTCATAGGCGGTCCATTATGCGTTCAGATAAGGCTGACTAGTTGACCCAGCCTAGCTCCTTCCAGAAGCACAGAAGCCTCCTGGGACGTTCACAGGCTTCTAGGAGCGATCTCGCACCCGCGAGGAAACCTGCCCGTTGTGTGGCCACTTCCCCGCACTACAGGGTAACGTGGGCTGCCGTTTCCTCCGCGTTGAGACATCCTCTGAATAGAGGACTGTTTGTCGCATTGTTGGTGTATAGGTATCGGTTTAGGGCCTGGCAATATTATTATTATTTTATGGTAAAGAGGGCAAACGAGCAGACGGGTCACCTGATGGTAAATGACTAACGCCGCCCATGGGCACCTGCAACTCAAGAGTCACAAGTGCGTTGCCGGCCTTTAAGGTGGGAGTAGGGGAAGGGTGGAAGAGGAGGAAGGGAGGAGTGAGGGAAGGGTTAGGGCCTCCGGTAACCTCACTCACTCGGCGAAAAGCAATGCAAACATTCCTTCACTGCCGGTTTTCTGTGAGGCCGTGGTATCACTCCGGTTGAGCCGGCCCACACGTGCCGAAGCATGGCTCTTCCGCGATTAAACACAACAAGTTATATGTATTTTTAAATTTTTCAGTGATGCTCTAGACGCGCTGGGTTTAAAGAGATATTGCTGCAGACGTATGTTGCTGGGCCACGTGGACCTCATCGAGAAACTTCTTAACTACGCACCTCTAGAGAAATAGATGTACAAACAACATGGAGAATATTTAGTTCATAAGCTATTAATATGTTGTGATATTGAACTATAAGTTTTGTCTAAATAAATTATTTTAAGAGAATTTCCTACAATAACTTATTTTATTCTAAATTCCAGAGGTTAAATAACTCTAGATCTTTGTTTTTTTCAAAAAATATTAGCGCATGTTGTGCCTAGCAAACCCCCTGGGGCCGTCACCCCACCGGGGTTTTCAGTAGCACGGAGTGTCTGAATCGAACCCACTAAAACCACAAGGTGTGCCATACTGCACCTAAAATAGGAGGGATCCGGGAACAGCTTTTATTAAGACATTCTAATCTCTCCTAGCGCCTGCCTGCAAAAATGTGGGCACCATCTTCTGGTAAAATCTATTAATTGGGCGAGCTACGTCCAGTGTATGTTGTGCCTAGGTACGTCAACTGTCACTAGTCACCAGAACAACTGTCACCAGAAATGGTAGAATATAAGAAAATTAATAAGCATAATGTATCACCTAATTTACTACCTATATTCTAACAAATAAATTTATCATTTTCTTCTTTCTTTCTTTCTAGTATCTTTCTATTCTCATGAATCTTTTCACGTAATCGTTGTTGTGCCAATTAACAGTTACGTATTGTACTCCACAATATTTGTAATAGGATCCTCCATAAGGATCGTCTGGAGAGATGACACGGCGGCTTCTATTAGTTCTCTTAAATAACAAGTATTTCGAGGTGGTTTGTTGTTTAGAAGTGACCTGGGTCCCTCCCAGAGTTAGGAAAATTCCTCCCAAGGGTGTACTATGACCCCAACTTGGGCTCGATGGACGGTTGTCTTCAGAGGTCTGGTCAGTATATCTACCTTCAAAGTCTTTCTTGAATTAATTATTATATTGAAGTTTCTAGACCACATTTTAGTTCGGAGAACGGAATCCGTGCTCAATGTTTTAATGTACAAACCAAATTAAATGTATGCATATACTAAAGATCTTTTCCAATTTCCAAATATGTTTATTTTATTTAATGTGTATTGCGAGTTTTGACTAAATGTTTGACTAAAAATTTGACTAAATAACAGTGAAAAAGTCTTTGCGTTGTTGTGATTTTTACAGAGTACTTCCCTATTATTATATTCGTTATAGTGTAACTGAGTAAATTAGTTATTCTGTTCCATTGCAAAACTGAGGAACATTAATCTTATATTGTATATCTTTTTATTTTTCTTTGCTTTTCTTTATATACGGTACTTACTTATTTACATTTGTTTTACTAGTTGTTACTGATTTGTTTCTCGACCATGTACTTAAAACTAGTTCTACTGTAGGTACGATGTAAACCTACCACTGCCGGATGGGGCCTGGTGACTTGTAATACAGGTTTATAAAAACCCTTAATAGGCACTAGCTCTCACGATGTAGACTACATACTATGTATTCCGCTTTAACACCTGTTCTGATTGTCAATTGTGAGAGAAATAAATGAATTATTATATTATTATACATATCTATATAGGTACATGTCTATATATATGTTTATCCATTCGTGTTCTATCCTTAATTTCGGTCTAAACATCACTATGTGATATGTACCAGATTATTATTATTATCTAGATAAGTTTCACGAACCGACATCTGGTACGTTTACAACTTCCTATTATACTTTGTATTAGCATACGTACCTACTATTTTCTCATACAATAAGGGGAATATTCCTTAAATAAACATAAAGATTAACTTTTGAGGATATTCAACGTATTTGCATTTGCACAAGAGTATAAAACTCGTTTGTTCGTCCTCGTAACACTTTTGTTTCAATAACATCATAAAATGGCAGGCAAGACAGTCTATACCTATGCAACTCTCACCGATGAGGTAAGACAACTCTATATGGCGTTCAAATAAACTTGCAACACTTTCAGTTAAGATGACCGAGTTATAAATACATTTTTCTGAGGAAATACGGTACCTATGGGGTTATTCAAGAAAGGAGCGTACAGGTTATTAAAGGGTCGGCAATGCGCATGTGCTTCCCTAATAGGTACTTAAAAGAAACATAACAAAAAAATTATATTACTAGCTGCGCCCCGCGGTTTCACCCTCGTAAGCCGCGATGCCGTAGAAATATCGGGATAAAAGTAGCCTATGTGCTAATCCAGATGTCCAGCTATCTACATACCGCAAGTTTCATCGCAATCGGTTCAGAAGTTTTTGCGTCAAAGAAAACAAACATCCATACACCCTCACAAAGTTTTACGTTTATAATATTAGTAGGATACTGATAAAGGTAAGAGAGTTTTTGATAATAACGAGCTATTTTGTGTGATTATTCATACTATCAAATTGTTACACAAGCATACGGCTCGCTTCAGGGCAAACGGTAATCGGTAGATACCTAAACTCACTGCACTCGCAACACCCGAGCACCATTCGAGTTCTACCACAGAATCTGTGGCACAGATAATATAAATAGCTACTTCGAACTTCGGTTCTACTTACCGCCATAGTCGGTAGGTAGTCTATTTAATCTAAAGAAGCTTTAGTGATCTAAAGGAACAACTGTTAGGCTACGGTTTTACTGATAGAGAGGTAGTTCCCTCCCTAGAGACTGGTCCATTATGCGTTCAAAAAGTATGGTGTGCTTTTAACTATATTTTTATAATAACTCTGTTTTTATAAATAGCTACTAATGAATATTTGGTGTCGAGCACCCCAAGCTTTTTTTAATCAAAAATTATTTTGTACTTTTATGTTCAGATTGCTATTAATGCAATAATTTAGTATTTTTTTATTATAATTTACTTTCTTATTTTTTTGACTCATTGTCTTGTTGTTGATGAAAATTACGTTGAAAGTTAAAAGATTCCGTTACATACATAGGTACATACAGATCAACCTAATATAAATCCTGTAACAAGTATAAATAAAAAAATTAAAACGCTGCTCAAAAACCTCTTGAACAATTAGAAAAGAGCTGATGATCTTCTAACGGCTGTTCAGATTTTCTTGAATTCAATTGAAATCAAACAAAAAATCATAGGCAGTCATGGGGATTCCGACAGAAGTAAAAACTTAAAACTTTGTAAAAATAACTTTTTTATTTCGAAAATATTGGCAAAAATTGGTCAACGCGGCTAAAGAAGTTTTCGATTCAAAAACTCCAAACCAGTCCATCCGTTTAGGACCTATGATGAAACAGACAGATACATAAAAACAGATACACACATTAAACTTATAATACTTTTGGCGACGGGGATTAAAAATGGTCACAAGAGCAAAAGGCTCGCCTGTCGATGTTGGGGTTTTACTGTGACAGGTATTTTGTGTTTTGACTTTTAGCAAGCACGATTCACTAACTCTAACATCGTATTATCGTGTTGTAGTATATTATTTTAGCTTGTAAACATTATGTTTGTGGATATTTGTCCAACATTTGTTAAAGCAACCTATTATGGTTCGCTATTTGAGAAAATAATTATTACAAAAGTGAATGAGTAGTGCTGTCAGGCTACATTTTCACACTTAGCCATAATAAATATTTAAATAAGCGTCTACTTAAGGTTTGATGTCAGTTAGTGACATTTTCGTAGAAACATCTTCAATATAAACCTATTGTTAGGGAAATAGGTACTTATGTAGCTTAGGTAACTGTTAACATTCTGATGTACCTACATAGAATATTCTTTTTTAGGTAAATAGGGCTGCCATCCGTCCGGGTTTTGCCGGATTTGTTCTAGTTTAGAGGGCGTCCGGGCGGGCTGTTCAAAAAGTGTCCAGGGACAATTATAATTGTTAGATGACTCGTTAACAAGCTAAAAATTGAAATGGAATCGGCGTTTTTTTTAAGGTGTCCGGGAAAGAATCTCGATTTCACCCATGTGTCCGGCTTTTTTTATGTTTTTGTCCGGCGTGGGCAATTTAAGTGATATCAGGCTCAGGTAAGTATCATTCTTGAATGTCGTAATGCTGTTTGCAATTAAATTTCAGAAATCTCTGATCCGTTCCCATTAACTGTAAACTGCTTAACAGCTACAGCCATCTGCTTGATATTCATGCTGACACGCTTAGCAAGTTCCGCAAAATCACACTGAGTCTTGTATGTGATTAATTTTAGATTTTAATTGATTTGATCCAGTTTGCTGTCTTTTAAATAATTTAATTTTGTATAGTTCGATTTCGTGCAATTCGATTTATTTCGAATTGATCCCATTTGATTTGTAATAGCAATAGTGCATGTGGTGCTTACCTGTTAGTGATTGTTACACTAGGCTAGCATATATATTTCACTGTATCCTAAGTATCTACATTTGTGTAAACAATTGTTGGTGAGCCAATAATTAAAAAAAAAAAAAAAAGACTGTGTATTCAACACATTGCCGTCTGATCATTTGATATTGAATAGAATGTCTAGTCAAAGTATTTAATAAATTATTTTTCAAACATTGATTGCAAATTATAAGTATTCATTTTATAGGATGCCTAGGTATTCTACAGAATACCGAAGTATACAGATTGCCGGTAACATATATACACACACACATAGGTTAACGATAAAGAGGACAAGATGGAACAATATCTTTTGTTTCGACCTCGTTATGGCCTTAAAAAAGTGCCTATGGCAAAACTTTTTAACAGTGCATACAAATGCAGGTAGCTACGTTAAACAGGATACACATATGAGGGCATGATGTCAATGCACTAAGAAACCAGTTACGCAACGCAATCGTTTTCCAGCTTTACTGTAATATAATAATCTTTTTTGTCTTTGTACTTTGAGACAACTTTAGAGCAATCACTATTAATGATCTTATAAATAAACTACTCCATAGTAATAAAAAATAGACCACAACTTGAAAGAAGGTTTATTGAAGCGCCCTTAAAACGTTACTAAGTTTTAATGTTTCACTCTTAAAACTACCTACAACTAAGTAATCTAAGTGATTCTTTGCAAGTACTTATTACACATCATTAGTTTATATGTCATGTATCCACTTAATTTTTGCTTAAAATTGTGCACAAAATGAAGAATTTTCATTATACCTGCACTATGTTGCAAAAAGGTGTACCTAGTCATATTCCTACTAATAGGTAGTAGTTATGGTCTACCATCGATGAATGTTGATGAAAACTGTTCTGTTGAAACGAAGTCTCCCATTCGAGGAGAAATCTGGTACTCGTGTTTCGTGTCGTCTAATAATAATATAGTCAGATCAAAAACATAAATGTGATTGTAAGGACCGGGCCTTCTTTGTTCCTTAAAAAATAAAAAAAAAAACAGAATTTATCGTCAAGTTCAACAATGTTACAATGTAAGTCTTGTGAATAAACGATTCAGAAGGTTTAGTGATTTATTTAATTGTGTTTTCTTTTTTTAAGTAACAAAGAACTTTTAATAACATTTACATTTGTTTTTGATCAGATTTCAGGTATTTTTGTTCGTCTGAAGTCGAGTAGGTAGGTACGCGGCATACAGCTTGCTCCACCTCCGATTGCAAGTTCGCTACCGTGTGGCAGTCACGTATGATGATAGATTACGATTAGACAACATACGTGACTGCTTATCTATTTATAAGTCGACCCAATTCCCAGATTTTAAGACATATTTTCTAACCCTTGGTAAACCCTAGCCCTGTCCCAAATTTCATGTTTCTAGGCTGCCTAGAAGAGGAGAAATGGATTTTTGATGATCTGTCACTCAGTCACTCACCCAATTTTAATTTTAATGGTATAGGGGGCTAACGAGCAGACGGTTAATTTAAACTTTTAGAAGTTATTTATTATAAATAAAATTAAAAACAACTATTCATAACTATGGACGAAAGGGTTTTTTATACTGATTTAGAAATAGTTAATAGTTATTTATAAATATGCAGTAGTAATATTTGTTCACATCACTATGTAGAAAGACGTATAGTGCAGTCGGTGGAGCTTTAAATCCTATCAAATTTGGTTGTGACTTAACTCGGTAAAATGGCATAACTCGATGGTTTTTCAATGAAAATAAACCAAATTTGATAAGCATATAGGCAGTATCATAAGGAAGATTTTGGGCCTTGTTGGGCTTGATTATCTTTAACAGAACCAGAGTAAGTGACTGATTAAAGTTTTGCACTTTTTGAATTTTCACGAAAATTCCTACCATAAGGATCACTGCGCAACCCCTACGTATTGTTTTATAGGTTGTTCCCGATCGATTCCTACCAAAAACGTGATTGCGCAGAGTCACAACCATCACATTTGCTCTAACGACTGCACTAGTAAGTGACGGCGGCGATGGACAAGCGCCCTTAGGCGCCCATTACACGGTAGGTTTTGCTGTCAGTTTTGTCACAATCAAAACGTTGATTGACGAATAACCTACCCTCTAATGCAGTGGTTGACGGTTGCATGATGAGATTTTGATGTCGATATTATTTCATCAATCACCTACGAACATCCGTCAATCATGACTTTTGGTAATGATTGACGTTTGCATGAGCGTCTAATGGACGCTTTACATTCTCAAAGAAAAACTCTGTACATTCGTTTAATTTCGTTTTGACAATTAAAAAAGAAATTAAACGAATGTATAGAGTATAGTCTACGTACATACATACAGGGTGTAAGAAACACTGTACCGAATATTGAAATAGTGTATTCAGACATTCATTCTGAGTCGAAAACCATTGGAATTTTCTGCCGGAAAATTCATATTTTTTATAATTTTAATTTTTTTATGTTAAAAGTGCTATCACAATGAGTAAACAGAACATTTTACCGAAAAAAAAAAATACCCCATACGACCAAAAACCGCAATGTAATCAATTAAATAACATTTATAGTTCCAGTTCCAGTTCCACATGTATAGTTCCATAAGTTCAAAAGTTCAGCTGCTTCAACGGCGCCGTAGGTTTAAGGTCATTCACTGTACCGCACAAAAAGAATACCGCGTAGCGCCAAATGAAACTAATGCCTTTAAATCCTTAATCTCGCATTTTTATGATGAACTGACTTTTTATTGTGCTAAGTATAAACAGAAAGAGCTTTTGTAAAATTTTCGCGTAGCTCAAACTTACACGCTGTATATGTGTATAGTCTACGTACATAACATATAAGTATATTTTCAAACAATGTTATTGTCATCCGACGTGCTCACGTCGTGTCGAATCATAAATGGTCTATAATTTCACAAATCGTTTTCTTCGCCGGCCACTTACAATCTTGAACAATAGGGGCTCGATTATGGAAATGTTCTCAAGACTGCACTCACACGATCACTTTTCTTTGAATATTACTCGCTATTATTTATACATACGACGCTCATTTGGTTTTGAATTGTAGTGTTAACCGCGTTCTAATTATGACATGATGGTAGTTCAGAGGGGCGGCGGCCCTAGGGCGGTGCGAGCGGTGCGGCCGCACCGGGGGTCGTCATGCGGGTGGCGCCGAAATTTATGCAGAGGGCGCCGAAACAAAACATTTTTTTTTTTTTAAAGACAACTCCCGCATTAGGTATTACTCCTGTGTCGCGTACCACCTTCTAACGCAACTATAAAGTAGGGGGGTAGATTTGGGGACAAAAAAAAGGTCATTAAATTCTTTTTACGGCGACACAACATATATGGCAGTTCAGATACAGTTCTGAAATATCTTAATGCAACTAACCCAAATAAGTAAAACTTGTACTGTAGGTTCTAGAACACGGGTAATTGGTTAGATACTATTAGGGTTCCCTGGGGCCGAATAAAAAACGGAACCCATAAAGGATTACTCGTTCATCTATATGTCCGTCTGTCATAGCTAATTTTCTCCGAATCTACTAGACCGAGTAAGTTGAAGTTTGTATATCAATTCCTGTGAGCCAAACACCGGTGTGTAACGTAAATAAATGAACTTTGAAAATGGAGGATCACTTTGAGGGACTAAATTAGATAATAAAAAATATATATTTGCAAACTGTGCGGTGTGATATATCAGATGAAAGGGCTTTCTCTGAGGGTCTTAGATGTAAAATTTTATAATTTAAAATTAATGGGTTTAAAGTTATTTAAGAAAATAGATGGAAACTGACCATTGTCCCGCCTTATCTCCACACCTATGGAGCCTAAAGTTTTGAAAAAAAAAACCAGGAAATTGTTCTTTATTTATACATATATTACAGGAAAGTTATAAGAAGTCCATGGTCTTAAAATTTAAAATAACAGTAGGTAGTATAGACTTGAACAAAATTCGTGTACTCGTTAACCCTCTTCAAAAATCACAGTTTTGGATCTCAAGTTTATATTATACTATTACAATATTAACAGCAAAAGAATAGTTTTTCTAGTAAGTGTAATTTGTATTAAAATGTTTGTGTCTGTCTGTCAAGACCCTTTTTCTCAGGATCGCGTAGAGATAAGTTCAAATTAGAATCAAATATTATGCCTGCGGTCCTTTAAAGTTATAAAAAATCAAGCTTCTAAGTCATCGCAATCAAAAGATACGGAAATTTAAGTCTTATATTTCAACTAATTTTAACAATTCGCAGGAAAATCAAAACCTATAGGGTACTTCCAATTGACGTAAAATCATGAAATTTAGCAAAATGCAAGGTTTTATAGCACAAGTATAGGAACAATTTTGAAAGTAGTTAATTCGTTGTTACAAACAACAAACTTATATTTTGGGCTCGGAAAAATTTACTGTTACGTATGTCGATGTATGAGGGAGTATTTTTAGAACGCCAAAGCTAAGTTTGTTTTTCCATAAAAATGGCAAACATCTTCGAGAATCGATTCCCGAGATGGACGACCTGTCTACATACAAGTTTGTACGGAACCCTTGATGCGCGCGAGTCAGCGAGTCAGACTCGCACTTGTCCGGTTTTTATTTTATTTTAAATCTCTGTAACTACTACTTATACGAAAAAAATATGGCGAAATCTGGATTTTAAATTATATGTATGTTTGAAGGATTATAACCATGCTATTGCCTAAATACCTACACGTTTTGCGGATAGTAGTAAATTCGTTGAACATATAAAAATGTTTAACAAGAACGTATATTGAAGCGCTCGTTTTTTAAGAATTACCAATGTTTCCACGGAATTGACGTAATCAATAACCTTCTACTGCAAAAAGGTTTGTGTCATTCATAAGCGTATGCTGAAATGCAGATTTCGCAGTTCGATTACAGCGAAGTCCATTGCCGGTTTTATAACGTACGAACACGCACTTTATTTGAAGGCTTCGTGATGTATTGTAATATTATTAAATTATTTCAAAATGGCGTAGATGCTCTAGTTACGAAAAAGCAAACAGCCATAAAAACCTGATCTATATAACATCAAAGGTGTATTTTCAATCATGCACCACCTTCGCGTAAAAATATCTCGATTAGACGAGGAGATGGCTAATATAACGGGCGGATGGGAAAACCCGTCCCGTTCACCCACGGCCACACTCAGGGCGGCATAAGGCGCTGGAAAGCGTGCCTCCGTTCGCCCGGGTCATCGGTGGCAAATTGGGACCGAGTGAAGATCTTCCTCCCGGTCCCTCTCTGCCGCCTAAGGCCTATAAACCTACACCAACAAAATACACATATTGGGTTCTCTTCGATTCATTAAACAAGTCATGCACCAGTTCCCCCAAAGATCGAAGGTTGAAGGACAATACGTTTTATTAGGTGGGCTTCCGACCGGAACGAGAATTCAATGCGGCTATTAACAGCTATCACCGTAAAATCGCACAAATACACCATTTTCAAAGCGTTTACTGAGAGGAAGTATTTATAAATAGCATTTGAAAACCATTGCTGAAAGGTCATTTATCCCTGCTTACTAAAAACATATTAATAGCGTATATACCCTTTTGGGATATTGTGAACGGCCAATAGAGTATGGCATACTCAATATTAGACTTTGTAGACAAAATAAAACTAGAAGTAATTCGCAAACAAATCAAACTTACAGATGTGACTTACTGTTTCAAAAAACTAAAATGGAGGTGGGCAGGTCTTATGAAGAGGAATAAAAAACATGAATGGGTCTAGGACGTAACAGAGTGGTGCCCAAGACTTAGTGGCGTAGAGTGCCTTGGAGAGGTCCTGTATCAAAATTAGTTGGGGGGCCCAAATGAAGGGTAAAGATTTCTCACAAAATAAACAAAAATGCTTTAAACGGGGGAATCGTGCAATAACGGATTTTTTTTTTATATTATAGGGGGCAAATGAGCAGACGGGTCACTTGATGGTAAGTGACTACCGTCGCCCATGGACACCTGCAACTCAAGAATCATAAGTGCGTTGCCTTTGAGGTAGGAGTACGCTCTTTTCTTGAAGGTTTGAAGGTCGTATCGGTCTGTAAATACCGCAGGCGACAATTTGTTCCAGAGATTGGTTCTGTGAGGCAAAAAAAATCTGGAGAACCGCACAGTGTTGGATTGCCAATTATCCAGGTGATGGGGATGAAAGTTTTGTCGCGTTGAACGATGGCGAAACGTTGCGGCGGTATAAGTCCGAACAATTCCTCAGAGCGCTCCCCATAATACATGCGATAGAGAATGCAGAGTGACATCTCTACGCAACGCCGAGGGGTCAAGCTGATCTGAAATATCCTGGCAATCGATACGTTTGAGTCGCTTTCCGTTGAATGCGGTCAAGAGAGAGAAGCTGGTACTGGGGTGCTCCTGCATAGATATGAGAACAGTATTTCATATGCGGTCGAAACTACGCCTTATAAAGTTGTAGGCGGTGGGCCGGGGTGAAATACTGTCTCGATCTGTTCAGCACCCCAAGCTTCTTCGAGGCTAATTTGGCCTTACCCTCCAAGTGACTGCGGAACTGGACTTCGCTCGATATATCGACGCCAAGGATTTTGATGCTGGCTGTGGCAGTCAGGGAAGTCTTCTCAAAGCGAGGTGTAGGATGTTGCCAACTTTTGAGCTTGCTTTTTTGACTTTTGTCATTTCTGAAGTGAAAACTCTATAGGCACGTATGACAGTTTTTTATGTTTTTTCCCGGGAAGCACAAGATTAAGTGACACGACATAAAGAGAGTATCAGGATCAGGAAGTACGTGGAGAAAAAACACATATGATCGTGCCCTGTGGCAAGTTTTAAGGGAGGCCTATGCCTAGAAAAGGCAATCTTTGTAAAACTGGTGTCAAGTAATATCATTTAGTATTTAAGTAAAGCACGTATCGTTAAATTGGATTGTTAAATAAGGGCTATTATTATTATTATTTGGGAAAAATATTTAGAAGAAAAGAAGTCAAAATAACAATTTATTAGTTCTCGAGCTGTTACCTACTCTCCCCAATCCATCCGCATAAGCAATATCCCTTACCTTTCATAGCCTTCCCGTCTTACCTACCTTTCTAAAGAGAAAAGGGAGTTTATTGAAAGCAATATAATCCCAATTTGCCCATCTTTAAAGTCAAAGTCAAATGACTTATCTTTATTTCATGAAATTCTTTAAAAATTGTTTGAAAACGTCTTTTTTTTAAACTTAATTTAAAAAATTATAGATCAACACAATGTCACCGCAACAATAGGTTGCTTTGTGAAAAGTAAAACAAATAATATTATATAAAAAAATAAAATCGCGTCACAAATAGGTAAGATCGCTATCTGCCAATGTCGATCTATAACCATCCGTTTCCAAGTAGTTGAGCCTTGTGAATAGCAATTTAATTCCAAAAGTGCCCGGTTGACGACAATACGCTTGCCCCCTATAACGTGAATGGGCCTCCATATTTATAGTTGGCAAAATGAGGGTGCTTAATACATCTCTGGCTAACCCTTCTAGAATACAGGCTTGAGTATATGTATGTAAAATACAAAATAACGCTCAAAGTGTAAAAAAACGCTTTTAAAAAGATTGAATTAGTACCGGGAGCATTTTTGTGTCAAGAAAGTCGCCGGAATCTTAAAATGATAATAGTGTCACAAATGTTTGGCAAAATTAACAGATTCCATATATCTGTGTGATACTGATAACTAGTGATGTGCCAAGTATCCGTATCCGTATCCGCGGATATCCGAAGGAGGAAAAAGATCTGTATCCGTATCCATTACTTTTTGGCGGATCTTGAACGGATCTTTTACGTTAAAATATTTTATTACGTTCATGAGATTCTATATTTATTTTGCTAAAATGATTGATTTAGTGAGTTTGATGAGATCAAACCCTAAAACTTTGTGATTAGTATGTGTATTAAAATACTTATAAAAAAACACGCTCAGTGCAAGTTGAAACATGTGTTACAGTCCTCAACGTCAACCATCGTGTCAAAGGCACGCGTATCGGCATCAAATGAGAAAAAACTTAAGGTCCGTATCCGTATTCGTAGATCTAGACACTAATAATCCGTATTCGTGTCCGTATCCGCTGATATATATTTTTAACGATCTGACACATCAACTAGTGATAACTGAAGACTATAGCAAGTTAAAAGGTATCCTGGTTGAGACCAGAAATCCATTGCAGTATTGTTAGGACAATATATAACTTTCACTCTAACGGTTATATTCATATTCGTCTCTTTTTTTTCATGTCTGTTTTAACAGGAATGTGGATCAAACCCTCATTGCCATTATCGTTATATTCAACGCCGTGGTCGTTGTAGATGTAATCAATCACATCAGAGAATAATTCCGCAATACATGTCATTTGTGTAATTCCTTCCATAGCTCAGATGTTTACAAAACATCGTCAATCGTGACGGGAAATTCTACGAGCAAGAAAGATTGGAATGCATTATTTAGTCACAAGTCCAATGTGTAATAGAATAAGTCTAACTGCGGAGCCGTAACTAGCTCGATAAGGCTTCCATTAGCTTTAAAACTCAAACATTTTTTATGTGCTTACCGTATAGTCAAACGGACCGTTGTCACAGAATACATAATAATACAGGTCCAGAAGTCCCACTCCGCCAAATCATATAAATAAATAGCGATTCTTATTACGACACACTAAAGTCGCAATTTAGACCCCACAACGCTAATTACTACTACTAATAACTCGATAGTCTAGATACGAACGGATGACGGGACGCAGCGCGTGAGTGAGCATTGAACGAACGATGCTGGCCCGGTGCGCGGCAGCCCACTGAATTTTGGCACGTTTAGTCGGACCCCGCCGTTTACTTGTAGCTTTATAGCTACAGTGGACGTATACGTGGACGTTGTGGAGTGAACCTGGCCTTCCAATGTTCAGAACTTTCCAGATTCTTCTTACAGATAGAATCCAATGTGCTAAGTAAAAGTCTCACTGTTTTCGATAAGGAACTAAACAATGCAATATTTACTTGGTAAGAAGGCAGCACATTTCAATATATTTCATGTCATTTTATGAATTCAAAATAAGATGTCGAAATATGTCAGTAAGGCACCACCTTATTATAATAAAGTGGCCTAGTGTTGCGTTGAAAATTGGGTGTTATTAGCAAAATGCTTGTTACACGGTAATGCACTATAATCCAGGTAATGGCGGGTGAAAACGTTTTGTAATCTCTAAAACCTCATCTCTATCTGTCATTAGTTAAAAAAAAACGAACAAGTGCGTGTCTGACTCGCATACCGAGGGTTCCGTAAGCAAACAAACTTGTATGTAGATAGTACGTCTATCTCGGGAATCAATTCTGAAAGATATTTGCCTATCTTTTCCGAAAAAACAAATTTAACTTTGCTAAAAATATTCTCTTATACATCGATTTTCGACAACTTTCAACCTCAAAATATAAGTTTTTTATGTGATAATTTAAAACTATTTTTTTTTATGTGATATAACAACAAATTAACGACTGTCGCATTTTTTCCTTTACTTGTGCTGTCAGACCTTGCTTCTACCCTTTAGATTTTGATTTACCTGTAAAATGTTTAAATTTTGTCACAATTATCTAAGGCCGTATCTCTTGATTGCGTTGACTTAGAAGCTTGATTTTTTTACAGCTTCAAGGGACCGCGCCGTTTCCTGAGTACAGACCGACAACGCTGTCCGTTCTTCGAAAATAAACATCACAGTCTTGTGAAATGCACCGTAGAAAGCAATTTCAAAAATGGAACAGCACACTAGCGCCATGTAGTTTTCACTTGAACCTAACTTCAACACTAACAAATTAAATTGTAAATGGCTAAAATTTACTTTTGCATAACAATAACTTACTAGATTTCAAAGTCAATTGCAGCTACGTGGTATATTCATTTCTACTTATCATGATAAGAATCTAAGCAATGATAATAATCAACTAAGTGATAAATGCATTTGTATTTATTATTCTAATAATCCCCTATAGATTAGCTTATCAATCATGCAAAAACATGTGTAATTTATATGTATAATAAATGATTAATTCACGAGTACATACGTCACGTAAATCAAATGAGTAGGCCGGTAATGTAAATGTTATAATTATGTAGTAGAAATTATATTAAAACTAAACATTTGTGCGCCTTTATTTTTTATCTAGTTCTGCCCGCACTACATCAGATATCTCGAGAGAGGCGACTGACCGCGGCGTGGATGCACCCACCAGATTTCGCAAGTCCTGACCACCATTTTTGGCAGAAAGAGGAGAACCAGCTCTCCGCTCGAGAGATAAAAGCGATACCTAAAGTGCATCGACTTGTCTGACACGTCAGTCGGTGGTAACGACGACGGCGACATTAGAACTCACTAACATCGGGCAATCTGGGTGATTTTTTACAGAGCCATCTTTTGGCATAGCCTGGCATGATTACCTGCCTGGTCAGAGGATCCTCCCTTTCTATTAGAGGGAGACCTTCAAAGACCCGTTTTTTGGTAGGGCTATTACTATATTACAATTGGCGAACGTGCTACCTGTATTTTAGGAGCCTTTGATTAACAAATACAGTGGATAAACGGCAATAGAGGGAGATGGGTTCCCTGTCTTCCGATTCTCTCAGAGCGGTACGCATATTCCAACACAGACCCGTACGGTCAAACATGATCAATAACTGAAGGCATTGTTTGTTTAAACGCGTTATTCTCTGGAACTACAAGTCGGATCCGAAAAGTATTTTTGTACTGGATAGAGTATTTATTGGGGAATGTTATAGGCTATGTAACATCATGCTACGACCGATAAGAGCGAAGCAGTGAACATAAACGCGGGAATGGCATACACCATTATCTACCATTTGTATGATTAAAGCGCATCCATCCAGCCTTTGGTATACACTATTATCTACCTTTCGTATGATTAAAGCGCATCCATCCAGCCATTGGTATACACTATTATCTACCTTTCGCATGATTAAAGCGCATCCATCCAGCCATTGGGATACACTACTATCTCCCTTTCGCATGATTAAAGCGCATCCATCCAGCCATTGGGATACACTATTATCTTCCTTTCGTATGATTAAAGTGCATCCATCTAACCATTGGGAAAGTATAAACAAGTCGACACACACGACACTTACCAAAAATATGATACATTTTTTTAAAGTTTTGTCTTCTACATTACATGAATGCACCATTATGATAAAATATCCAGTGAATAAAAACTATTTAAAAAAATCTACATGTAGCACACAAAACAGGCCACATTATACAATCTTTCATCTTACTAATATTATAAAGGTGAAAGATGGCGAGTATGGATGAATAGATGGATGTTTGTTACTCTTTCATGCAAAAACTACTGAACCGATTGCGATGAAACTTGGTATGTAGATAGCTGGAGATCTGGATTAATACATAGGCTATTTTTTATCCCGATATTCCCATGGGATCGGAACTTACGCGGGTTAAACCGCGGGGCGCAGCTTGTAATATCATAAACGTAAAATGATATTTTTATTAGCTGGTACGCGAGACTTCGTCTGCGTAGAATCTCTGTCATCCCCTACTTCACCCCTTTAAAATTTTATTTTCACGACCAAATGAACCTATGTCCGTCTGGAAGATTCCATATATCTTTATACCTAATTTCATTAAAATTGGTTCAGGGACTTAGGCGTGAAAACGTAACAGACAGATACACACACACAGAGTTACTTCCATTTAATATTATTATGATATAAATATAGACTGCTAGTAATTTTCCGTCGGCAAAGCGAAATGTTACTAAAATTCATGCTATCATCGTAGCGAGAGTCGTATACGAACAGTTTAATGGGTGAACGTCCCGAAGGGGACCTTGGGCCCCCCTCCACCTTGACAGTTTTGGCTCATGCGTGCCGTCATTCAGCCCATCGTCATATATTCGCAATTTGTTATCATTTGTCTGGTCTTTAAGATTATAAAAACTAAGTTTCCGATCAGAATCCAATTCACGGTCTTATAATGTCTAAACTTATCACACTTCTAAGCAGATTAGATATATTTATAATTACATACTATGGATATATAAATATTATGAACCAGAGAGGTAGCTCTACATGGGTAACGTATCGAGAAAAACTATCTTTCGCATCAGGCTCTTCACGCAGGCGTCTAACGGATGCCGCATGAATCCGCATGATACGACGATTAACATCTTCAACAGACCTTGCGTTACCTTCTGATGGCTGTCGTATCTGACAAAATTTTTATTTTGCATTGGAATTACAAACTCATTCGTCTCTCTATTCTAGATGTCTAGATAGTTGTGGCATTAAACTGAAACACTCATTTCTTTGGTCAGATGTTTGAAACATCGACATTAAATGCAGTAGATAACTATTTTATCCGACTGCGTCGAAACCCAAAGGGAGATTTATGTGTTTGACCTATATGTATGTACGCATGTCCGTGTTTATGTTTCTCGTAAGTACTAAATGAAAGGACCGATTTGAATAATTTATACGTAGCCGCGTCACGTCGTTAGAGTCGTCTTAGTAGCGCAAGTGTCACTGCAATCTATATACATTGAACATTTTGGAGTTCGCATTTTTTTCTTCCGAACCCACAGAATGGGATATCAAAATGAAGCGTTCCAAAGCTGATTACAAAATTATAAACAACTTATATGTTATATGTCCCGTTTTTTTGTTTATTTAATGATTTCTTGTTTAGCAATTAAATAATTTAACTCACAATTTAAACAGAACTACATAGACAATAGTAGGTAATTCCCGAAATTATAAAGTTAGTAAGGCACAAGCATTACAGGTCTCGAGAGTGTGTGAATTTCACGATTTAACAAACTGTTAAGAGATAACCTTATGCAGAATCCTCAAAATCAAACGCAATCAAAATTACGCAAAAACTTCCGAATGACAGTTTTGCGTGACAAAGCTTAGCGATACCAAAACTAGCGTGCACCGGCGACAATAACTATGCCACTCAGATGTCACGGCCGAATGTGAAAAATCTATACCGTGATACTCGTAAATAGAAACACAATTAGGTCACAACAAGGTAGACAATTATTTTCAAGTCAAATCATTATTTATTTACTAAATGTCGAAACGTTAGGATTGCTTGTCGAGATGCACTATGTCGTAACGATAGATAGTCGTCCTATCTAAAGCGTGGTGGCTCGTTTAATCAAATGGAGTTGTTCACATCCATTAGCGCATGATTATCTGTTGTCCACGTCTTTTTTAATGTATGGTGAAAGACTGTCAAGACAATGGGCGATAGCGATAAACGACTGCCGCGAAACAGTCAAATGTCGTCAAGATCCTAGCCTAGGCATGACAGCCTAGGCATGACAATCGTTCAACGACAAAATTTCGACGATACAGTAACGACAAATAGTCTTTATAATAGAAATAGCTAGACACTGAAGCTTTTAAACGAAAAAAAATTAATAACATTAATTAAAATAACATTAAAACAAAAATAACAGTCTGAGCAGACAGACAGCGATTTAGATACTACTGGTAGTTACAATAACAGTAGGCTGCAACTGCTACTTCACTATCATAATAAAATAGAACAAACCTTCCCAATTTTACCACATCTTTCATAGGAGCGAGCGCTTCAAGTGGTAAATTCTGGAGAACATGTCAATGTCTTTTTTTCCTTTTGAGGAACGGAACCCTATAGGAATGGGTCACACATCGGTTCTAGACTACGGAAGTGCAGCTCCAGGTCATACAAGAATCGCAAATCGTAAGACTGTCCTTTTTAAAGTTATGTACAACTATACCTACTCACTTTAAAGAATACACACATTTGTACGGGGTGGATCAAATCCGCTGTTCAAATCCATCTGAGTATACAGTGATTTGCTGATCAGAATTATATTAAGTTATTCCATATCTGCCAGGTTTAATAGTTAGCCCAGCTTAGCCTTTCATTGTTAGCTTCTGCCTTAACTGATGTGTATCGGGTTTAAAGTGGAAAACATTATCAGATATATAATTATCCCATTCAAACTTGTGCCTTGTGACTCTCTAATTTAATCAAAAATCTGCTGTAACTTCCTTACTTCATATCCTATGTCAGTTTAATTCCGACTTTATGCGGACGAAAGTGCTTCCAAAGACGGGCAGTTCCATCCTACTTAATAATTCAAGGAACATCATAAATACATTATTTTCGTAGTTTTGCCGAAGAACTGCAATCAGATACCCACATCACCGGGGACTTAGGATTCACAAGGCCACAGTTAGATCAAGTCTGAGGTCCGGTCGTGGGTTGCAACCAGTAGTTATGGTCCGTCGTGCCAAGTTCGTTAGCATCGTGAACACAGTAGAGCATCTGTGGTGTGTATATAGCAGTCACGCCATAGGCGCTCGAGGTTGCAATTACAGACTGTTCATTATAAAGCAATAAGCATGGAATATTTGCAACTTATAGTATCAAGTGTTCAGATGTACGCCATATTTTTATTTTTATTTATTTTGAAAACTTACAGCTAAGCACTAAAATACACAAGAAGCTAATAATAATGTTTTAAGTAAAAATGACATTTGTTCTCATTATATAATATTATAAATCGTATACACTGCAGCGAAATAAAAACAAAAGAGCATGCGTTATACATTTACATCATCAATAACGAGCACAAAAGTACGTTATTTCATAAATTGTTCATTAAATTTAAATAAATTACTCACTAAGTACCTACTAAAGATGTAAAACTTTTAACGTGTCTTTTATTTACGAAGTTGTCGTGAAACTTCAAAGGTTCACACGTAACAGAATGCATATTCACGTAGGTGGATGGAATCCCTAGAAATGAAGAATCTATAGCCTGTTTAAGTAGGCGAGCAAGGTCTCGCCCGCCTACTTAACTTTAGACTGGCCTGTTGGCCTAGCCCTAGTGGTTAGTAACCCTGACTGCTATGCCATAGGCCGTGGGTTCGATTCCCACTCGAGTCTGGGTGTTCTTTGTGTCTGTTGTTTGTATGTTTGTAAAGTCCCCCGCGACACAGGAGTAATTCCTAATGCGGGAGTTGTCTTTTTAAAATGATAATGATAACTTAAACAGCATTTAGTTATTAAAAAAATATATGAACAACGTGACACGAATTTTTTATACATAAAGATATAATGACAGCACAGCACATATTTTTTGTTGCAAAATTGTAATTATTATTAAAGCAGTTCCATTGTCCAGTATATTACTAATGAGTTCTCACAGTCCTGAGTTGAGATCATTTTATTTTACAATTTACAAAGACAACCAAGAATTATTATTTATATTTTAAGATTTTGTTGTCATTTATTCAAACAGGAAGAACTTTAAAAATGTTTTCAAGGGTGAATTAACTTAGTCAGAAGGTGTTAGATATTGTCGAAAGTTTACGCGAATGTTACACATTGAAATAAAACGATCGATCCCGACGTTTCAGTTGCTTTTCAGCAGCCATAGTCACGGGTAGACTAAGATGGTGGTCGTCTCATGTATCGAAGTGCAAAGTTATCTCAAACAACAAACTTCGGGTACTTTGACGTTTTACGTGACCATGGCTTCTGAAAAGCAACTGAAACGTCGGGATCAGTATAGATAGTAAAATAATACCAAATAAATCGCGATAGAATCCGTGAAAAATAGTTTTATTTCAGAAGGTGTTAGAATTAAACACTTATTTAGTGGGTCCGCTTTTATTGTCAAAGTATACAAAATGCTTACTATCAGGGAATGGTAAGCATTACCGCGCAGTCCGTGCGACTTTAGTGCACCTCGCTGAATGGACCCTGTTAATATAGGACAAACCAATCAAAACCAAATATATTTCCAGGAGTGCATTTGGAATATGCAGTACACCAGGACTGATATTTACAAATTATAAAGGTCCTTGTCTACGCCGACATAAGCTTGAGATTTGGAGTAATTCTATTTTAATTAATTATTTTAATGTAATCGTTTTCTTTCTTTATGTGTAGAAGTTAAAGTATGCCTACTTTAATATTGTATGAACCAGCTTTATATGCGTTCACTTCCACTTCCCTTTTAAAACTCACTGCCTTAACGTTGTCGAGGATACCTAATTTTTTGCGCTCTGATTATTTCTTTTCTGTATTTTTTGTTAAGGCTAATTATACTAATTATTTCAAGCCTAAAAGCTTTTAATTGTCTTTGTTCCGGTACGAACAATCCCTTTGGTTGTAAGTACAATATTTTTTATTGTCGTTATGAATCGTATTAATGGCAACACTGTGTTCTATTTACTCAAATTGACAGTCGCTATGTGAAATGGTTCTAATACAGATAAATATTATCTATTTAGGTTAACGAATGAAAGTTTTACAACCGACTGGTTGTAAAACTTTGTTTACAAGTGTTGTTACAAGTGGACAGCACTAATAGTTATTTGAACTCGAGTGGTTCTACATAAGTGTATTTATAGATAATTTTACAAATGTATTGATAATTATACAGGGTGTAAGTGACACCGTACCGAATCCTGAAATAGTATATTCAGACCATCATTCTCAGTGGATTCATTGGAAATTTCTGCCAGAAAAATCGTTTAGTTAGTTTATAAGTAATTTGTTGGTTTAAATTTTTTTGCTTAAAAGTTGTGCGTACAATGAGTAAACAGAATATTTTACCGAAGAAAAATCAGTAAATACCCCATACCCAATAAAATTGCAATGTAAAACTTTTATGCAATCAGCTGCCTCGACGGCGCCGTGAGCTGAAGGTCATTCACCGTACCGCACAGTACGCGTGTTGCGTTACGTTGCGTAGTTCAAAATCAAACTATTGACTGTAAATCCTTAATCTCGCATTTTTATGATGATAAGTTATTGACGGTGATACTTACACGCTGTATACGATTCATATACATATTTTGTAACATTCTGCATTTAGTTGTATCTTTATTTTTATAGATCACATTATTTCAAAATTTTTACAGATGGCGCAATTTTAATTTTGAGTGTCGACAATATAGAAGTATTCCCTTTCTAACAAAAAAGAATCAATAATTGAACTGAGACTTAAATGTGAAGATGCAAAAAAAAAATTCAGTTAACTTAATCATGGATTGGTTATTACTTACAACTATCGAATGTCAGAACATGACGTGAACCGCAGGTCAACTGCTATTCTATTATTAAAAAGAACCGCACATAGGTGTTAGAAATCCGTTAGTCGGGCTTCCTCTCGCCGGATAAAATCGTTTGAGCCAATAAATGTCAGCTGAGCGAAGTGAACATCTACACAGGTGCGAGTCATAAAATAGTGTCAAGTTCAATGCCATTGCAATAACTCAACTTATTATACATACATTTTAGATAAATAGTTATATAAATTTAAAATCAGTGCAAATTATTCAAATTGATGGTTATTTTTTTGTAAAAATCATCAGTTTTTTATGAAGATTTTACGAATTTTAATGTATTTTGGAAAAGCCCGACAAATTTTGTAGGGTCCCAAAACTAGTAGGGCGTGTGGCGCCTACCCGACACCGACAGGGCAGGTCGTGTCACACCTTGATAAAGAAGCCGTCGGACCCGAAATAATTCTTACTAAATATGAATACCACTCGAACACGAAGTGTTTAAAATCATAATCATTGGTTTTGGACACACATTTCTGTAAAATCAAAGTATCTTAAAAATAACGTAGCTAATAGCAATAAGATATAGGTAACTTGCGATATTTATGAAATATCCTTGCGCCAAATGAATCAGACGTAGAAAGGAGTCATTATATTATTATTTACTAAACGCTTTAAATTCATTATTTTATACTTACAATGCTTGACATAGCTAATGCGTAAGATAACATAGATAAATTCTTACTAGTGTGCATCATAATTACTTTTATATAGTTGCCGAAGACAGAATTTAAAAGTCCGGACAATCAAATATTTATGCTCCAGGCTTAGATTAAAAAAATGGATCGAGTGCTACTTCTAGTTCAGACGAAGTCGAGGCCAACAGCTAGTCTATAAAAATGTGTGTCTATGTGAAACTGCAAGGCACAGCAAACGAAGAATGATTAAAATAAACATCGATGAAGTGATTTTCTTAAAGTGTCATGTGTTGTTTGGATAGTAATATTATTTTAATTATGGCAGCCTGGTTTACCACACTTTTATCGACTTTTGTCAAAATGAGAAACACGTGACTTGCCGTAAAGCTAGGGCTGCCATCCGTCCGGGTTTCCCGGATTTGTCCTAGTTTAGAGGGCGTCCGGGGAGCGTCCGGACGGGGTTTTTAAAAGGTGTGTGGACACTCTGTGTCAGAGGAAAATTATAATTATTAGACGAATCGTTACCAAGCTGTTCAAATTAATAAAAAAATGTAAATGGAAACTGCGTTTATATAAATTAAAAAAATAGGGTGTCCGGGCAAAAATCGCGATTTCACACATGTGTCCGGGGTTTTTGAAGTTTTTATCCGGCCTGAGTAATTTAAGTGATGGCAGGCCTATGTTAAGCCTGCCTCTAAGAGCATAGTAATTATTGCTCTTAGGCCTGCCAAGTCGAAACTGTCAGATCTGCGTATAAAATATGCTGATTTAGTTCCCATCGATAGGAGCCTTGGCTCAGAATCCTGACCTTCCTGACTTGAAACCAAGGAGGTTTATACGGTTCAAATGTAGACAATCCGATCATAAAGTAATTAGAACGTTATTGAATTTGCATTTACCAGTAGGGTAGTAGGTAAATGCAAATTCAATAACGTTCTACATACTTCAACTTTCTCCAATTTGAAAAAATTGAACCATTGAGAAAACATTGAAATCATTTTAAAATTATTAAAAATACAATAATACTACAAGTACGATATTTTTAACAGTTTTAAGAGTAATAATATAAATGTATAAGCATGGGCGTACCCAGCCCAGCGAGGGGGGGATGGGGGTGAGGAAATTAGAAAAATATTTAACACCAGCAGCAGGAGCAGCTGCGTTTGTGCTCCCCCCCCCCTCCCCCCTCGGTACGCCCATGTGTAAATAAGTCTTATACATTTATATTATTCTCTTGAGTAACTTAGCCGCTTTGAATTCAAGTATCTCCGATAACCGCCACTCATGACTGATAACTAGCGAAAATCCCTGACATGTCAAAGCAAATATGTATCGCTGTCCAAATTTGTTTGGCAACCCTATTCTTATCAAAAGATGACAATCCGCAAAATTTACATTTATTAATAACAAACCAGCTGCGCCCGCGGTTTCACCCGCGTAAGTAAGTCCCTCGTTAAGTTTTCTCAAATTTTCTAATTTTCCGCGCATCTTTCTGATTTTTTTTATTTTATAAGAACTTTCTCCTGACAATAATAAACACAAAAAAAAGAATTAACGAAATCGCTTCAGCCGTTCACGCGTGATACCGTGACCATGGGAAATAGGGATTCATTTTTATATATATATATACAGGCATTGCAATGCCTTTTTTATATGGGCTTTTTGGCCAGAAACCAGATACCCTCGCGGGTGTTCTCAGAAGACCCTGTCTAAGTTTCATCACAATCTGATCAACGGTTTAGAAATGCATAGAGGACAAACATGCGTTGATTTTTATTTATATAGAAGATAATCGAATATGATATTATATATATAAAAAAGTGTGTGTGTAAGAAGTTATACTTTTATCTAGTTAAATAAAGTTTATTTAAATATCATAATAAATAATACATACCGTCAACTAACCTCAAATTCTACAAACGTACTCAAAGTAATATGTAACAACCATTTTTATCACTATCGTGAAGTTGGTAACTTTTTTGAAAAACTAAAATGTTGAATAGCTAACTTCAGGGTGCCGGTTTTTCATCGTAAAAATGTACTCTCATAATTTTTCCCTAACGCGCCAAAAGAAGTATAACTTCAAAAACTAGTTGTTACTTCTAGTTGAATAAAGATAAGATGTCAACAGAATCAGATATGATTTATCAGTTGCAAAAGAACATTATTACGCGCCGTATTATTTATTTTAAAGATCTTGAATTGTATTTTCTTAGTATCTGTCATAGTCTTTCAACCTTTATATGTAAGGAACAATTTAACGGATATAATATTTCTCATCCGAACTCCGAATAACCACGTACAATATGTAGGTTCTCGTGTTTTTTTTAGGTTCCTCGACATTTATTTAGTGCCTAAACTTGCTAGTTAGTAAGTAGTGTAATGTAAGTACAATTTTTTATTTTTGATTATTTCAAAGGAGACAATCGTGCGTACTCTCTGTTCAACGCAACTCTAATGGTAACACACATCTATCATCTATGAAAAAAACCATAAAATAAAAAAATCAAAAACATATATTACTAGTATGACGGAAAACACCCTAAATGTATCAACATTTTATTGTTTACCATCTTGTTGTACATCCCACTAATATTATAAATGTGAAAATTTGGATGGATGGATGTTTGTTACTCTTTCACGCAAAAACCACTGAACCGATTGCGATGAAACTTGGTATGTATTTAGTACTTTTGGTTGGTACTTTTTATCCCGATATTTCTACGGGATCAGGACTTACGCGAGTGAAACCGCGGGGCGCTGCTAGTTTGTTATAAATTTCGTAATATTTTTCCATCCAGTATAAAATTTATTTATTTATTGGTTTACCTACAATTGTTACACTTACATGCATGTTCATAATATAAATATACATGCTCACATACTATCTTAGTGCACGATATACAACGGCAAACACAACATTCACAGATTTACAGATAAAAAAAATATATATATGGTTCGATATCTGCTTAATTAAATGTACGCATGCAACTATTTTAATGACAACTATACAAAAAAGAAGGAAAATGCAGTTTAAGTTTTCTTTACTGTGAGAGTATGTTAAACGTCGCATAAAGGTTGCGACCATACAAGACATATTAGGTATGCAATTACGTCTTACGTGTCTCCTGACGACTTTTCTGGAACCTTGTCGGAAGTACCTTTCGCTAATATTTTAGTAAACACTGCTAGCTAATATAATATAATATTTATAAACTCTCCAAATTAGCTAGCAATGACAAGAGAATGTCCGATTTCGTTTATCATACTGTTTGATAAATGGGACGTCTGATTTGAATACATCTGACACCAGGGTTGCTACGTTTGGTAAGCAAGTTAATTATATGTACATATTGCAAGACTGAATACTGGTACTTGAAACATCCTACCATTCTATTTAGAATTTCAAATTGAAATTAAATTTACAATATAGCTAACTATGCTATTTTTCCATAAAATCATAATTTGATTTTTATTTTGAAATTGCTGTTTTTGTAACCATGGAAAAGTTGCCGTGGCATCAGCTGCGTACCTACAGACGGCGTGCAATGTCAACGATCTGTATGGTATACTTCAAGTGAAAGCATAATAAAACGGTACTCATTCATTTACGTTAAATATGAAACATGAGAAAACTCGGTAAGTGACCGTATGAGCTCGCCCAATAATAGTAAAATTGGAGTTAACAACAATAAAGCTTTTTGTTAAATATCCATTAAAATGAGGGGATGCCGAATCATAAAAAAATAATGCATTCGTATTTTATTGCTATTATAATAATGTCTTGTTGATTAATTTTTACCAAACGAAAATAAAATTGTACAAATGGCAGCCCTAGCTGATCAGAGCATAAAACATTGTTGTTAAATAAGTTTTGATAACAAACTTTCTTAACTGTATGACTGTGAACCGACTTCCGCATTATTATTCGAGAATGTTTATTTAACAGCTACACAAGAACAAAACTATATTTAATCACAGTTACTTACTGATACATAACATGGCTGCACTTTCGAATATGGGTATCCGTCTAAATATCCGGTGACGCTGCCGCCACTCTCAGTTCGCGCTTGAATGGTGGCGTAAACATTTTCGAGCCATCGAATAACATATGACATGTTATTCAATGGCTCGAAAATATTTATTTGCATTAAATTGCAGAAATAAAATCGATGAGTGTGAGCACTTACAAACAAAATTAAAAATTTCATTTGTGTTATTATATTTTCCGTTGACGGTTCATTGATTCCATTTATTAATTTGTCTAAATTTTCATTTGAAATCATTAACTTTTAAATTTACTATTAAATATTTCAGAAAACAATAAGCATTGATAAAATGTTAATATTCGTAAAATATTGCGATTTTTACTTTCCGCTGATGTAATATCCTATGTCATATCGTGAAAAAGCAAAGAGAAGAAGAACTCAGACCACTTAGATGATAAATGCTCGGAAAAAAAGAAAATAATTGGGTGTTAGCAAAGCCCAAAGCATCGCACGATTGGGAAAGCTCACGCTGTAACGGAATAAGGTCAGGCCAGAGAAGGAAAAGTGATGATGATGAAAAACAGTGATGAATGGATAACGAAACATAGTCCACTTTGAGTCTATCTATCTTTACTACCCTCTCTTCACGTCCAAATTTGCTAAAAGACAACTCAGCTGTGAGTGAGCTAAGGTCACCTCTGTGTATATATAATTTTTCGTCCTGTAAATAATACTTTATTATTTTGTGACAATCACTACATAGTATAAAACAAAGTCGATTCCCGCTGTCCGTCTGTCCCTATGTATGCTTAGATTTTTAAAACTACGCAACGGAATTTAATGCTGTTTTTTTAATAGATAGAGTGATTCAAGAGGAAGGCTCATAAGGCTTATATGTATAATACATCATCACTACATAGTATAAAACAAAGTCGCTTCCCGCTGTCCGTCTGTCCCTATGTATGCTTAGATTTTTAAAACTACGCAACGGATTTTGATGCGGTTTTTTAATAGGTAGAGTGATTCAAGGGGAAGATTTATATGTATAATACATGCATAATATAGTAGAGAAACACTGATAATTTTAGACGTTTCTAATGTGATGTCGTAAATAAACACATTTTTTGCGCTTACATTGCAAACGCTGGCTGAACCATTAAATACATTGTGCATTTAATATAAATCAAAATGGCCCTTTCCAGCATGTAATTTCAATTAATATTTTCGAAGATATTCCAGATTTAAAATGCAGGGACATAGCGGTTGCGGCGGTACCGCCCAGAGGGCCGGACAATTTCCGGTAAAGATATCTTTTGCAATGACCATTAATAAATCGCAGGGTCAAACTTTCAATGTTGCAGGCTTAGATTTGAGCGTTGAGTGTTTTTCACATGGCCAAATTATATGTCGCTCTTTCAACCTCTGAAGAAAACATGTTCGTATTCTTTAATGACAAAAAAGCTGTGAACGTTGTATATAAAGACATTCTGTAGTATATTTAGTATCATCATTGCACCCGTGCGAAGCCGGGGCGGGTCGCTAGTAAAGAATAAATGTAAAATGAAACGAACGAAACTGTACAAGATATATTGCTTCAGTTTTATAAAACAGCCTTTACCGCTCCTTGGAAATAATCGGTTAGCGATGTTCGTTAGCTATCTGTCGACTTGTTCTTCAACTAGCGAGCGTGAAACAGGCAAGAGTGCGCGAGTTAGCACCTTCCGATTTTACCTATTTTTTTGTCGCCAACTCGCGTCGTTAATCGTGAAAATCTGACGAATTTATTTATAGTCATCTAGAAAGTGAAAATCTGACGTATTTATTTATAGTCATGTACAAAAACGTTTTAATAAATTTAATATAGGTACCTATTTTAAATGTATAAGATACTATACGATTTGAGTTTAAAATAAAAGAAAATATAGTGTTTGAGATAGATATTATAATATAACACACATATAATATAAAATAAGATATACCTACATATAATATAAAATAACACACAATTTACAAAAAGGCGCTGATTGGTGTTTTAAAATACGACCTATTTTATTTTATTTCAGTTTGTAATTATTGTTAATAATTTACAAAAATATAAAACTGCTTATTTTCCTAATAATTATCAACAATATCACAATGACTCACGAATTTGGTTTATTACCTACCAGCAGTTCCCGTGCGGCTTCGCTCGCGTGTATTTATTTGTATATTTTGCGCGGATCCCTAATTCTTTTTCCAAAATAAAAGTAGCCTAAGTTACTCCTTATAACACCAGCTATCTGCCTGTGAAAGTCCTGTGGAAATCGGTACCCCCGTTCCGGAGATTAGCTGAAACAAACAGACAGACAAACAGACAAAAATTGAAAAAACTATTATTTTTTTTTTTTTTTTTTATAAGTTTTTTTTTACAATCGTTACTTAATACTATACTCGCCAAACTTTGACGTTTGATGGCGAGATGCGCCCTTTTTTATACTAATTATTAGAGATGCGCCGAATTGGTTTTCGGTTTGGTATTCGGTATTCGGCGTATTCGGCATCTTTTCCACTATTTGTATTCGGCCGAATTATTCGGTTTTATTGCCGAATATATTCGGTTCAAGGTTTTCTATTTTCTTAGCTCATGTAGCCAAGGTGTAGGACTAAAAGACCAGACTTCTTATGTAAGATTTATGTTATATTATAAGTCAAAGAAAATATATTTATTTCTTAACCTATAGTTAGTATACTCAACATTCGACGGTCCCCTCGTCATCGAGAACTGAGTCCCTCAATTTCATTTTTAGCACACCTTTGTTTAATTTAGTATTTTGTCTTAGTAATCTTATTTTATTGAATCCGGTAGTAAAGCAATGCTTGTGTTATGTTTCGCCGAGTGAGTGAGGTTACCGGAGGCCCTAACCCTTTCCTCTCCCCCTCTTGCCTCTCTTCTCCTATTCCCACCTTAAAGGCCGGTAAAGCACTTGTGACTCTCGAGTTGCAGGTGCCCAGGGGCGGAGGTAATCACTTACCATCAGGTGACCTCTGCTTGTCCCCTATCCCATAAAAAAAAAAATTATAATGAGCAATTTCGCTTCACTCACATGTTATGTATGATACTGTTGTCTTTTTTTTTTGTTTTATTTGCTTAGTTTTAGACAATTTACATAATAAAATCGTACAGTGTCTTATACATTTAAAGTAGGTGCCTTTATTAAATTTATTAAAACGTTTTCGTAGATGACTGTAAATAAATACGTCAATTTTCATGATCAAGCGAGTTGACGATTGACGACAAAAAAAAATTGGTAAATCGGAAGGTGCCAACTCACGCGCACTCGCGAGTTTCACACTCGTTAGTTGACGAACAAGTGTATTTGTCACTTACGAAATAAATAAATGATAATTTGGACTATTTTTTCTTTATGATAATTCATTAAACTGATGCACAATCTCATAATTTACGTAAAACGAATAGGTAATACAACATGTTTAATTGATATTGACAAACTACAAAGTGCAATAAAATTTGAAAACTTGATATTAAGTAGGTATCTACTACAAATCGAAGTAATGTTAAAATTTCTCTAAAATTTATTATGTACTTAATACATTTTAGTAGATAATATATAATCCAAATATAAGAGTAAAATGAATTGATGCGACCGGAAATAAAAACTGGTTTCCGAAGCATGTTCGAAACACATTTAGGAAACCAGCTCTGTTGAATAAATAAACTTCGAACATTGACATCCGACTTTTGATGCACTTAATGAAGTTGTATTTTTTTTTTGCATTTTTATTTGATGTCAATTAATCGATATAAAGTGATCCCTAGACGATCTAGCGGCATGACATGCTTTAAGTGCTGTCATGCGTGCATGATCGTTTAATTGCATTGATTAATGCGAATGACATGCAAACTACGTGCTGGCAGTCGGTTGACAAGTCCTTTTATTTTTCATCTTGCAAGATATTTTTGACATGCACGCATGATCGTCTATTTATCGGCATGTCATGCAATAGCAGAGTTGCCAGATTGTATAATTGGAAACAAAATTCTTATAATTAATCGTAATCTTATGTTTCCTGTTTCTATTTATTTATTTATTAAGGAGTATCAACATTATACATACATCTTCAATATTGTGCTTTACGTTATAGACGCCCACAGCTTTCGTTGTACCTAATGTTTAAATTGAGTACTAACAATTAATAAAACGATTACTAAAACTAATACAAAGGACTAAAATATACGATGCAAAATTTTTAGATAAGAATAAATCGTAATTAATATCGTATCAATAATTATATAACAGATTGCGCTCTTCCCTGACTGAATAAAATGATTTTACCAAGCGATTGTCATGCTGCATGATGGACTCTTAATAGGTCCTTCATGCAGCACGATGATTCAGCATGTCATGCCGCATGATCGTCTAGGGAGCGTATTATACCTGTTTCTAAACTGTTTGCAAACTTTCGCGACTTTATGCTGTGACGATATTAGATGTGTAACTTAACTTAATCGCGATAATATTTATAAGGTACAGTACCTTTTTTGGTTACGTGGTCACTGGTGGACAGCAGACCAAATAAAATATATCGCCTTTATAAATATTATCGCGATTAAGTTCCGAGTTTAACATCTAATCTTTCTTTTCTAATCTAAGCTTCTAAACTGTTAGATATGGACCTCCCTCTAGGGCTGCCATCCGTCCGGGTTTCCGCGGATTTGACCAAGTTTAGAGGGCGTTTGGATAGGGTCCGGACGGGGCTTTCAAAAGGTGTCCGGGTAAAACATCTAACAATTATAATTTTCCGCTGACACAGAGTGTCCGGGCACTCTGTGTCAGCGGAAAATTATAATTGTTAGATGAATCGTTAACAATCTGTTTAAATGAATAAAAAAATGTAAATGGAAACTGCATTTTATAATTGTTTTTTGGGTGGCCGGCTAAAAATCGCGATTTCACACATGTGTCCGGAGTTTCTGAAGTTTGTGCTGGCATGCCTATCTCTCTCCAGTGTATAAGACAGGGATTAGGTAATAGAGTACCAGGTTGCCCTAGTAATCCCACTAATATTATAAATGTGAAAGTTTGGATGGATGCATGGATGTTTGTTACTCTTTCATGCAAAAACCACTGAACCGATTGCGATGAAACTTGGTATGTAGATACCTGGAGACCTGGACTAACGCATAGGCTTTTATCCCGATATTCCCACGGGGTCGGGACTCACGCGGGTGAAAACGCTGGGCGCTGCTAATGATTATTAAAAATTATATTTTGCTGTAATAAAATCGATGAAAGAATCGATTCACCCGATTCGTACTTGGTAGTTTATATCGAATACTATATCGTGTTTTTACATGACACTAATTAGTGCATGTGACTTCACAGTAGTTATTGTGTTAAAACTAGGTTTTCATACAGATTGTAATGCTTGTGTTATCGATATAGGTTAGGCACTCACTCTTAAAGACGTTTTGACACAATTACATGGCCTGTTAAGTGTATTTTACGGATAGGGAGTCCATAGAAATGCAGTTAACTAAACAACTCTAGACAGAACCCAAGAACACGAAACTTGACTTTTTAAGATGCAGTTTTCAACAGAGTGAAGGAACTTATCTGGTCCTTTGAATAAGTAGTGTGTTTCTCTAAATGTCGTCTGTATTTCAAAATTTCCTTGAACCAAGACAGTAATAGTATCAGCGAATAGAGAGGGTAATTCCCTAGTCCATCGCCGGGTTTTCCGTAGCGCTACATCTCTTATCCTCCTTAAGAACGATTGCAAGATTTATAATACCTTACAATACCTATAAGTTTGGTTCTTAAATTAATATATACCTATATGTTTTTAAACTTTCGCGACTATACGTATTATATGTGTAAATATAGAGAATTGCGACAACATTTACAAGGTATAATACCTTTTTTGGGAACCCGACGTTTCGATCGAATTGCACCGAGCGTGGTCACGGGTAAACTGGTGAGGGCTCAGCGACGCCTCCGTGAAGTGCAAGTTTCAGTAACTACCCGCACTTGGTCTTCGTTTCATTTTCGTTCGCACTGTCGTTACTTCGACACACAACACTTACGTCGTCCGTTGATTGTTATTGACTAGCGTGTAGTCGCTAAGTCGTAGTTCTTTATAATTTTCAATTTAAACAAAGTCGGGGGGCACTTCAAATTGTTTTGATTTTTATTTAGCTTTTGTGTAAAGTGTGGTTCGATTTTAACCACACCTTTCTAGAGACAATAAGCTTCTAGAACGGTCCAAATATGTGTGACATAATCCAAAAAACTTCACTTGTTGGTCTTCTTACCAATATATTGAAATACATTGTGCTTTTGCAGTGCATTTGTGCTTTATATTTTTTCACAACCCGCCTGGTGATAAAGAGCAAATAGCGTGTAAAAATACGTGTTAATTATAAGTTAAAAGTGATGATAGTGGTAACCTCGTATTTCAGTTGCAAGACAAGTGTTGAAATCATTTTGCTACTATTCTTGCCAGTTGGCTTAGTTGGACAGTTGTCCAACTACCTAAGCCATATGCTTGTGTAAAGATAGGGTTTATGTCGATAGGGTAGTGACTTTCCGTATTCTGAGGGTAGTGGATAAGGTTTGATCTCACAAACACTCAATCGCAAGTCCAATGTTACGACCTATAAATACAATATTTCTGTCACGCAAAAGCGATAGGTGACAAATATAGAGAGCCTTATTTGTCACCTCGCTTTTGCATGCAATTAAACACTGGCTGTAGCGTTAAGCAACAACAATAATAGACTCTGCTTTACGGTGCAAGGCTGTGTACAATGGTAATGATTGGTGTGTACAACTGATCAGACAATGATTTGGCAATTGGGCTTCGTGAACAGGAAAATATTTTTCTTTTAATTATGGTTTTAGCTACAAGGAAAAAGATCGTATTTTTTTAATAATTAGATCTTTATTGTTTAATAAATAGCGTGTTAAAAGAAATAAGGAAAAACACTTTTCCTTATTTCTTTTAAACACGTTTTTTATTAGCTTCACTTCTAACTACATAATATATATAATATAAAAACAAATATTGGAAGCCAATTTCAACATACTTCTAATTGTCGTATCGAAATGAGACTTTGTATGTATATGGAGTTCGGATGACAATCCTATAATTTGGCATCTTGGAGCTCATCTGATGATGGAGCCAGGAGGTTATTAGTGGAACTCTTCAGTGGCTACTATTAAACCCCTCGAGTTTGGGATCATATGGTTCGTTTTGACGAGTCCAACAGATTGGGCTTGGCAACGATGGTCTGAAGATAAGCCAGGAGGTGACTGGATAGTGGGCCTTTTTTACTTTTTAGTTCGGTTCGCGAACTATTGTGTTAAAATAAGGTGCTAAGCAAAACATTTGCAGGCTTCATGGTATATACAGTTACTTACATTACTTGATAACTATTTTTTCTAAATATATTCATGAATACGAATCGAAAAATGAAAGAACGAAAAGAGAAAACACGCGCTGGAAAGACTTTCAGAGCCAATTTGTTTATAATCTAAAATAGTCAAACACAGTACAGTCTCAATAAAGATGTTTAATAAACTAACCATGGATTTAAAAAGTCTTATTCATTAATTAAAACACAATGTTGTTCTTGAATGAATATACTTACTGAATACTGAATATTGTGTGGCTAGGCCTACTTCTCTCCCAAAGTCCAAGTCCAAATCCTATTCATTGATCAGTTGATACTAAGTAATTATTGTTTTCCTAAGTTAAAGTACCTACATAAATATTTAATCTAGATATTCTGCAGAGTCAGGCAACCTCTCAATCGCAAGATCGTCACCTGATCCATTCCGCTACCTCCTATTTGCAATTAAAATAACCAATCTTTAAGAGCTTGAATATGTTGTGCTGACCGTCAAGTTACCAGGGTCCAAAGTAAAGTAAGGCTGACCTGTCATTACCAGCATGTGGGACCGCCTTGTCTGATCGCCTTTTCGGGTCTAAATACACATGATTTCACATGCTTACTAAAGTGGTGACAAACTCTGGGCTCAATTAGTAGGTATTATTACGTATACTGTGGTTGAATCTAAAACGAGTAATTTTGTACTTGATTAAATAAAATGACAGTTGTATTTGTCGTGCGTGTAATGACATGATCACATGATCGTAAGGCTTCGAACAATAGAATACATGTGAACGCACAGAACGAAGATTATGTATTAATTCTGTGTGTGAACGTGAGTCGTGCATGTGCATTACGTTCTTTTCGGTTGGCTGAAAATAAATTAGAAGTAGAAGAGAGATTAAAGGCTTAAAAGAGAGTGAAGATAAAACTAACTGAGGTATTAGATACTACTAGATAACCACACTATGCTACCAGTTACACGTGTTATATACAAAATATCAAACAAATTTTGGCCGCAGTTGGGTGGCGCATGGAAGTTTCAACTCAGTCACAGAATACATAATAGTACCACTCAGTCAAGGCTGGAGTCTATTAATGGCGCCATTTATAACGTTATAGGACTTAAATGAAGACAATAAGTAAGTGGACTTTAAGTTGTACGTTTCTCTTTGAAGGCAACTCCGGTCCAATCTATTTCTTCTATATAGTATATATGGCTGTGAATTCAAATCCTGGTGGCTATTTCAAATTATCTGATCTCTCTTCAAAGCTGAAAGGTGCACTAGCAATATCTCTAACGGTGATTATAATACTCAAAAAGATTAAATATTTCATGGGTAATCAATATTAAGAGCCCTTTGTGTTTGTTTCTAAGGGGCTGTGATGCAGTGATGAAAACAGAGTGGGTGAGGAACTTTGCTAGGTGACGGATAAAGCCACGCCCATAGTGTTACGTCCCAGATGTATCCTGAAAAAAATGTAATAGGTGGTAGATTTAAGAAGTCAAGTCAAAACATAGAATTGAGTTAAGAGCTGTATATTCAATCGCAACTTGAACGACAAGTAACCGGCGATACAACAATGTAGGATGAATTCCTATCTTTAAAACCATAGAATTGTCGAACAAATATAAATTTAAAATCAAAACAGCTATCTGTGAATCGTCAGATAAACCACTTGTACAAATCTCTATCTAGTGGTAATTGGCAAAGTAAAATGATATGTATTTCTTTTCATCTAGATCATAAAGTTTCAGATAATTACTCCTACTATTGGTACCTACACCAGGCGGCTGTGTTAGGACGTATAAAAATCTGAATTCTAGTACTGTTGAGAATACTTTAAAATACACCGACGCTTCGCTGAGCTCGGAATGATATCAGCTTGAGCAGTGATTACTTTGTAGGAAGTATTTATATTTTCTAGAAGAACGAGACAACTGCAATAAAAAAATTACTCTGTTTTATTACACACACACAATTGCTTTATTAGTTTCTTAACAAAACGTGTTTTATGGTAAACTATAAAAGTTAAACATTGTCTATTATTTTGTAGTATTGTACTTGTACTGTTACTTCTACAATTAGTGTTATCATTAAAACTACACCATAGCTAAGACACTATTAATGCAAGTTTGTTTTCAATGTGGCTTGGAGCTTCTTTATACTTGGCTTGGTGGAAGTATTGAACATCTATCGATGGGGATTCACAATAGATAAGTTTTACTGAAGATTAAATTATGGGACAAATCCTCATTATTCTTTTTTAAATAAATAAAAAAACACGGCTATTGTACACGTAATAAAGAACGAGCGTTCTTCATTGTTTCATACAGTGCACCATTTGTAACATTCATTTCTAATTTGTCACACACGTACTCTTCTTTGAAATAATAACATAAAAATAGTTAGTAAAATATCCGTCCGGGTTTCCCCTAATTTGTCCTAGTTTAGGGGGCGTCCGGGGAGCGTCCGGGCGGGGTTTTTATAAAGTGTCCACTCTATGCACTCTATACACTCTATGCCAGGGGACAATAATAATTGTTAGATGACTCGTTCACAAGCTAAAAATTTAAATGGAATCGGCGTTTCTTTTAAGGTGTCCTGGAAAGAATCTCGATTTCACGCATGTGTCCGGGATTTTGTAAGTTTTTGCTCCGGGTTGGTAATTTAAGTGATGGTAGGCCTAATCATAAGACTAATTATTAATTCAATGATAGTCATAAACTAAAATTAGCACTAACCGTAACACGTAAACACGAAAACGAAGCTTTCGAAATGTACTCCTTTGGAGAAAATCTATTTTCTTCTTCTATGTTAATGGGGGCAAACGAGCAGACGGGTCAACTGGTGGTAAATGACTACCGCCGCCCGTGGGCACCTTGCAACGCAAGAGTCACAAGTGCGTTGCCGGCCTATAACGTGGGAGTAGGGGAAGGGGGGAAGAGGGGGAGAAGGAAGGGGAAGGGCCTCCGGTAACCTCACTCACTCGGTGAGAAGCAATGCAAGCATTGCTTCCTTCCTACTGCATTCAATATTATAAACTAGCAGCGCCCCGCGGTTTCACCCGCGTAAGTCCCGATCCCATGGGTATATCGGGATAAAAAGTAGCTTATGCGTCAATCCAGGTCTCCAGCTATCTACATACCAAGTTTCATTGCAATCGGTTCTGTGGGATAAACTATGACTGTCTATGACATATACTTTTTATTGAACTAGCGACCCGCCCCCGTTTCAGAGTCAGAATCAGAATAGTTCATTTGCATGAAACGCACGGGTAGTAGAGACATCTTCAACAATCATCATATTTCAACCAATTAACACAAAACGTTCAAAATTATACACCTAAACCTTCCTCATGAATCACTCTGGCTATTAGCGAACAGACAGACGCGGCGGGGGACTTCGTTTTATAATATGTAGTGATATTGTTTTATTCAATTAATAAGCAGAAGAACAATGAACAATGTTCATAAATGTGTAAAAAAAAATTATGTTGCAAAATAAAATACAATCACATTTAATTTTAAGTAAGTTTTTGTTCTTAAATTCTTTTCCACTTTGCGAATCTGGCATTGAATGTAGAAGCACATTATTAAAATGTTATTTTGTGACCTACAGGAATAAAGTGTAGTTTAATTAAAATCGTGTTTTAAAATCCTCCGTTATAATATTTCATACTACATATTTTTATGCTTCTAGGAAGTAGGTAATACGTTTGGGGTGAATGACTCAAATTCAAAATATAATGTCCCTTTAAAAAACTTCATCAAATTATAACCTCTAGGATGTATGTGATATGATGTGTAATTTTTTATTTATTTTATTTATTTAGGTTTACCAAGAATTGTTTACATTAAAAACTATCACCAAGTAAATGAGAATATACAAATAATAATGTAACAATTTCTTATCGGTAAACACCACATACAAAGAACAATGATAAATAGTAAGCTTACACTACAATTCTATATAAAATATAGTATCACTAGCAACCCGCCCCGGCTTCGCACGGGTACAAATTATACGCCAAAACCTTCCTCATGAATCACTTTGTCTATTAGTGAAAACCGCATGAAAATCCGTTCAGTAGTTTTTCAGTTTATCGCGAACAGACAGACAGACAGACGCATTGCATTTTTAATTTTTATATCTGTTTCAAAAAATTATTATTTCTAATATATTTTATTACAATTCGAGATCAAGTGAGCCCTTGAGAGTAGATTTAACTTTAGCAACGGAATCAAAGTGAAGATCTACTTAGTCACTGTAGCTGTTAATAGTTTTACACAATAATGATTATTTTTTATTGGATATTTAGATTTTTATATTCAAATTTTTCAATTTTGAACACTAATTGTTTAAAAATATCTATATTAAGTTCGTTAAAGCATTATTTGACGCATTGAAGGACGTTTTGAATTTGGGATGATAGGTGATGCAACACGTTGACGGTCGCGGCGAGGTGCCCGAGATGTGGCAAGCGTTTCGTTGGTCATTCAGCAACGCGATGAGCCGACAACGACAAGTAGCATGAGCAGGGGAGGTGTATATCTTTATTATTATTATAAATGCGAATGTTAATGTTTGTTTTGTCGATTTCACGCCTTAACTAGAAACGATCATCATGAAATTTCACATACACGTTGTCAGGGATTCATACAGAAAATGACATGGGGATTATCCCGAAAAAAAGTACTGTTCCTGAAGGATAGTGAATTGATGACAAAATCTGAAGGAAGTTATCTATAATACTCTGTGACTATATAATATTATATACTAGCTACGCTTCGCAGTTTAACCCGCGTAAGTCCCGGTGCCGTGGGAATATCGAGATAAAAAGTAGCCTATGTGTTAATCCTAGGTCTCCAGCTATCTGCATACCAAGTTTCATCGCAATCGGTTTAGTAGTTTTTGCGTAAAAAAGTAACAAACATCCATACATACATACATCCTCACAAACTTTCACGTTTATAACATTAGTAGGATTTGGGAAAAAAGAAGCTTATAAATTTCTTAGAAAGATTACAGAAGAATGGATATATGGATGTACCATAGATCCTCACAAACTTTGACGTTTTTTAATATTTTAAAATGAAGTAGTAGGATTGTATCGCGTAGTCACTATATTATATTGTATAATATATTATGTATGTATAAACAGTGGTTGTCAAGTCCTTCAGCGGAGGTATTCCTCGAAGCGCTATCATTTTGAGGCGCACCTAATGAGGCGCTACTTTTTAATCCTCGGAGCGCACCTTTTAGTAGCGCTCCCGATAGCAATTAAAAATATAAAAAAATTATTCCTTGAAGCGCACCCATGTTTAAAAATAGGGAAGAGCATGAAGTAAACGTAATAAATTATGTCGATGGTTTTTAAAAACTCATTTGTGCATCACCATCATCGAAGTTGCTTAACCAAAAGTACGAAATTGGCGGAACTGTAATCGATAAATCCAAGCAGTGAACCAATTTAAAGTGAGAGCTGGTTCTGAAACGTTTTTTTTTTTAATTTTACGCGGTAACTCCAGCAGAATCAATGTTAATAATTCATTGTAGTAAATAAACAAAGGTGACGGTGGTGGTCTAATTTAATTGTCAAGATAATAAAATTGATATAAAGTGAAAGTTATAATACACGTCCAAATTTAGTTTATATTTATTATTTATTAATCATTTCTTTGGCAGTGATCGGTAGCTATAGTCAGACATAACCTAGGCAGGCTATGTATTTTATTTTATTGTTTATTGACGTGACAACGTCTTATAAATTGGTTTGCCGGGTGACACTTCAAGAAACTGCGTTACGCTCCGCTCACGTTATGCGCTCACAATGAGAGCGAGTGAGAGGCACGCGTCCCTTCCACTCGGGCATGGTTATTATTTTACCACTCAAAGTCGTTGTCACGTAAAACTTTCGCCCGTATACCGACTTTACAGGCAACCAATTTTTTTTTTTGTTTGTTTTTTCTCCCTTGATTCATTATTTTTACATTTTATGTTTAGAGATACCTCATATGTTTAAATGTTAACTTACTTAAGCTACATACAAACATTTGTATTCTTTTTTCCTTTGATATACACAACTGGTGTAATTTAACCAATAATAAGTCTATATATGTGAAAGCTTGTTATTAGCAATTTTTTTTTTTTATTCAGCTGTACATGTTAACAATTAGTCTAAAAGCTTTTCTAAAATAAATAAATAAATTACGCTTATATGTAAATATATTATATATATGGTTCCTTGTGTTTTTACTTATTCTTCATAGAAATTATTGGAAATACATAAAAGATTGCACAGAATTGATAATTAATTACCGCCATAAGACAATGATTGTTTTTAAACTTTCGCGACTTTGATACATTTATTTATTTATTTAAACTTCCTGCAAATACATATGCATAAGGCGGACTTAATGCCGTAGGCATTTTCTACCATTCAACCTTTGGGTGATGTAGAGATGTGGGTGGCAGGTGTGTATTTAAAAGTCATGAGCTAAAAATACTAAGTGAATGGGTTACATAAATAAGCTTCTTTATAATGTACCACATATACATAAAGTTATAACGCTATATAATATACCTATATACATACATACAAATAAAGAATAAAGACACATACATATTAGGTGTGTTACTCGGGACTCGGGATTTAAAATATTATCGCGATTAAGTCCCGAGTTATACATCTAATAAGACAATGAGTTTCGTATAATAGCAAAATAAAAAAGTTTTGAAATCAATATCAATTCTTTTTTAACGAAAAAAGGATCCCGATAGACTGATAGACACAACACCCCAACGTTTTTATTCTTGAGGTATGAAACCCTAAAACCATATTTGCCTGAATTGCATGTAGTTAGGTACACGATTTCACATAATTATAATAAGCACATAAGAATAAACTAATTTTCGTTGTATGAGGCAAATGTTATACACAATATGTCCTCAAAAAAACCAACGTCTTTTATGTCATTCGTGAAAAAACTAGTAAATAGCTATTAAGGTAATTTATTTTTACTTCTTAAATTTTAAAGTTTAACTATTGTCATTTTTTAAATATAACTTAGCTGTATATAGAATATTTATATATAGAATATAAAAACCGTTACTGTGGATAAAATTTTGAACTTTTATATACATGATTAGAGTTCTGAAGTCTGTTTAATTTGTTATATGGATAAAGGCCCTTTTTCGACTTCACAGGGTTCTATGTTCCTTTATTTTCTTCTATACCTACATTTTTATAACAAATGTTGTAATAGTAACAGTAATAGTAATAGGTTTTTCTTCTTTACCTGATTTATACTTTTAAGGTATTTTATAGGCATGAAACAATTTATTGCAAGAAATCAAACATCGATTTTATTGAAGGCGCTTGTGAATTCTCATCTAGTCTAATATTATAAACCTGAAGAGTTTGTTTGGTTGAACACGCTAATCTCAAGAACTACTGGTTCGAATTGAAAAATTATTTTAGTGTTGGATAGCCCATTTATTGAGGAAGGCTATGGACTACTTAACATCACGCTACGACTAATAGGAGCAGAGCAGCAATGAAAAATATTACAAAAACGGGGAAAATTTACAAACGCAAACGCATGTGTATCGATCTAGCGGGGCCCCTCGAGCTAGACCAAAAAACTAGTTTCAATGCTTTCTTTGTTCAATGTACCTCACGAATTTATTAACAAGATTCAATGTACCTCAACGGTTTTGATAGAAATTACAATAAATCGCCTGATCCATCCAGTGGGGCCCTCGGTTGTATTACCTCCGAACACATAAAAATAATACTGATCGTAACTTGTGCCAATGTACCTCTCAATTCATGTATTAACTCCAAGGGATCTTTAACAGAACAGGAGAAATTCAGCAAGAAAGTTTTGTCTGCCCAGCAGGGCCCTTTGTAATTTAAATTCATACGTGCAGAGAAAGCACCATTGTTATGTATTACCAATGTACCTTAGAGTTTTCACTATAATCAAATTTTTCGCGGTTTTTCTACATTTTATTGTAAATACAAAATAATGATACTAGTCTACCTACTAGTATCATTAGGCGCTTGGTAAGGTAAGATCAATAAAGCAAATATTTCCCGCAATGAGGGTTAGGTATGATAAACCTAGTAGTATCATTATTTTGTATTTACAATAAAATGTAGAAAAATCGCAAAAAAAAATTGGTAATAATAATACAACCGAGGGCCCCGCTGGATGGATCAGGCGATTTATTGTAATTTCTATCAAAACCGTTGAGGTACATTGAATCTTGTTAATAAATTCGTGAGGTACATTGAACAAAGAAAGCATTGCCACTAGTCCTTTCGGTCTAGCTCGAGGGGCCCCGTTAGATCGGTACACATCGCAAACGGCATTGCAGATGATCGCTTCCACTCGTGTCTTAGCAAATGGTTATGTAATCAAGTGTTCTCTAATTGTTTTTTCCACTCAAAGCCATTAAGCCAAAAGTGGGTCGAACAGTTTTAACATAATGAAGATAGTAACAGTTTGCGAACTTACGATTACATAATCTTGACTCATAACGTCTTAAATTATATATTCTTTAGTATTTCACTGCACTATTAAGATATGACAAAATTAAAGAATCTTTTCAATGTCGCTAAGTAAAATACAAACATACAATTCACGGACACCCGCTCAATCTTAAAATAATTTCCGGTCAATCATACAAAGAATTGTCCTGATTGCGGATCAAACCCACAACACTCACTGCAGTTTCAGTTGAGCACTTGTTTCAAAGTCGTTTTTAACCGACTTCAAAAAAGGAGGAGGTTCTCAATTCGTCAGTAACTTTTTTTTATGTATGTTCACCGATCACCTACTCAAAGACGTCTTTATCATGATCATCAAAATAGGTCCATTTGGAAAATTCTTCTTTTGTTTGAAAGGGTATACTTCAAAAGTGGTTCCATAGTCATCAGGTCAGGATCTGATGATGGGATCCTGGAGAAAGCGAGAGAAGTCTTCAAATTTTATATACTTGAAGCGATTTGGGTATTTTGAGGCGCATTGAAGTCGGTGATACTTACTTCGAATTGCTTGAAGAATAATACCGAGTTAGCCACTTAAAATAATATGAATAATAAAAATGTTGTGGGCATAATTATATTAATATTAAACAACGCTGTCTACACCCAAAACTAAGCATAGCATGTACCGTTGGAATACTTAGATACTTTTGTAAACATAATATTGTGCATAGCTAAACACCTAGAGCAAAGCAAATAGGCATACTTATTGTTGCACTGAGTGAATATCGAACCTGCAGACCTCTGCTGTGAAATACACTACCGCCGCGACACAAGTCGTCGTATTCAATATTTGTATAAATTATTTATATATCGGAATAAAACTATTTTTAACGGATACGAAACGTCGGGATCAGTGTCAATAGTAAAATAACACCAAATAAATCGCGATAGTATCCGTTAAAAATAGTTTTATTTCAATGTGTAACATTCGCGTAAACTTTCGACAATATTATTTATATATTTCAATTTGTAAACAGACGAATGGTCACTGGATATTTCATAGATTGTAAAAGCAGCCCTTTACAATTAATAATTATAATTTACCGACTGCAAAAAGAAGGAGGTCCTCAATTTGGATGTTTATATTTTTTTTGTGTATGTTCGGGCATAAATCCGTCATATATTTGCGGACGGACAGATTTGCAAATTTTTGAAGTGAAAACTTCTTTAGCGGCGTTGGGCACTTTTTGAGATGGGTAAAAAATATTAAACTCGCGTATAAAAAATGTTTGGAAAATGTGTCCGAGTGTGTATTTAAAAAAAATATATTTTTATGACGAGATCGAAAATTCTTAAGACGGAGGTGAGTTTCTTATATTTACATGTACAGCGTCAGAGAGACATGGAGAGGGAGGGAGGGAGAGTGGGGCGCGTGGGGAGAGTGGAAAGAGTGGGGAGAGTAGGGAGAGTGGAAGAGTGGGGAGAGTGGGGTGAGAGGGGGGAGTGCGTCGAGTGGGGAAAGTTGGGAGAATGGGGAGAGTGGAGCGAGTGGGGAGAGTGGGGAGAGTAGGGAGAGTTGAAAGAGTGGGGCGAGTGGGGAGATTGGGGAGTGGTGCAAGTGGGGAGAGTGGGGCAAGTGGGGAGAGTAGGAAGAGTGGGGCAAGTGGGAAGAGTGGGCCGAGTGGGGAGAGTGGGCAGAGTGGGGAGAGTAGGAAGAGTGGGGAGAGTTGGGAGAGTTGCGAGAGTGGGGAGAGTGGGAAGAGTGGAAGAGTGGGGATAGTGGGGCAAGTGGGGCAAGTGGGGAGAGGGGGCAAGTGGAAGAGTGGGCCGAGTGGGCAGAGGAGTGGGGATAGTGGGGCGAGTGGGGTGAGTGGGGGGAGTGCGTCGAGTGGGGAAAGTTGGGAGAATGGGGAGAGAGGAGCGAGTGGGGAGAGTGGGGCAAGTGGGGAGAGTGGGCAGAGGGGGGAGTGGGGCGAGTGGGGAGAGTGGGCCGAGTGAGGCGAGTGGGGAGAGTGGGAAGAGTGGGGAGAGTGTTGAGAGTGGGGCGAGTGGGGAGAGTGGGGAGAGTGGATGAGTCTTTTTTTTTAAGTGTTAACTTCTTTAGCCACGTTTGTGCACTTTTGCTGATTGCTGAACTCGTGACCGTCACGCTAATAATACATATATACATCCACTAGAGGGCGCTAATCTAAACACTGAGTTCTGTCAGCTCCTTATTCATTAATGTCACCAACCTGTTAATGTGACGTTTTAACTTCATCGTATCGTTTAAGTTTGCACTTCTGTCGGCAGTCCCATGACGGCCTCTTTTTTTTTCTGTTATTCCGATCCCATTTAAATTTCGTAAATATCGTGCTGTCGGTTATATGCCTCACACACGGCCGTCTGATATCACACAATTATTTGGGTGGGAATCGAACCCACGACCTCTAGCTCAGCAGTCAGTATCACTAACCATTAGACCATCAGGCCCGTCCTTTTAAGATCATTCAATTACTTTAAGTTGTTACCAAATAAAAGCGACCTTAACTGATTGCATGCTGTTGCTTCTGTTGTATTAATAAGATTCTATTTACTTCCATTACATTCCATCTAATATTCATAAAAAATGACTTAATTCATAAGGCTTTAATAGCGGTATTTTAATCATACTTTTATACATTAAGTTAAGGCAATCTAATAGCTTGATATCAATTCAATTAACATGTGTGAAAGGAATTCGTCAACAGTAGACTTGTAATGCGCGGTGAAAATTATCGGCGTATGTTTACATAATACTTCGTATCTGAGATTCCCTCAAGGTAATGAAAGTCGTGCGAATAAATAACACATTAAGACGCACTGATGATTCTGTGATAATTAAATATGAGCTTATGATGTACTGTACTGATTTAAAGAGTTTAGATTATATAATCCACATTACTACGAGCTATTTGACTGATTGTAAAAAGCGGAATTTAAGCTAACTCTGGCATCCTTAAACTATAGAAAATCGCTGGATCTCCGTTACATGCTGGGTTTATTTCGATGCCCAGAGCTTTTAAGATATTCATGTATTAACTGGTTAAAACATGGTTGCTTAATTTCTAGCTGACACTTAAGTTTTATTTATTTTAGAATTTTAGAAAGAATTGTTTTAAAAAATTGTAAAACCAGGCATTTCTTTTAATTATTGGTCATGACTGTGTTTATCCGTGTCACGAATGCTAAATTCCATAGGCCGGATGTTGGTGGAAATTGAATTGCAAGATTCCTTTGCGTTCATGATACATATTTATTAAACAACACAAGGTGCGTTACAGTTCGTGTAATGCGTTAAACCCACGTGAGCATTTGTATATGTAAATGGGAAGACCCTAACCGATGTACGTAATCATACGATCTGTTTTTCCTTTTATTAAAAACTAGCAGCGCCCCGCGGTTTCACCTGTCTTTCAATATCGGAATAAAAAGTTGTAATGCGTTAATTCAGGTCTCCAGCTATCTACATACCAAGTTTCATCGCAATCGGTTTAGTGGTTTTTGCGTGAAAGAGTAACAAACATCCACCCACCCATCCAAACTATTACATTTATAATATTAGTAGGATATATTTTGATGATAACTTCTAAATGCCTGAACAGATCTAGATGTATGGAGTATCGCTGAAATCCTTACATGATCCCAGGTGACACTGGCTATAAATTATTTGAGAAAAAAAATTATATAGCGGCCTATGGCGCCAATAATATTTGTAGCTAGTAGAGTACCTAGTTATTATTAAGCGCAATAAAGCAAATAAAACAATAGCATTAAACTCTGCAGCTGTTTTTTTTTGTTCCATTATAAGTATGTCAAATTATAAATGTATAATGTAAAGTAATTAATTAGTGCAACAATAGAAAGTATTGTTAATTAACTGAAGGTTGATTTATATTTTCCTAAGGTATATGAAAGCAATAGGACTAGAAATCATTTAAATTATAAAAAAGGCTCTCGTTTAATTGTTTTTTTCTTTATGGGTTAAACAGTTCAGTTTTGGATCAGACAATGTGCACAATTAATAGCAATTCAAATCAGTTTGTAGTTGAACCGATATTTTACGGGAGGTATTTGACAGAGCATGTGTAGCTTTTGCAGGGTTATGCAGATAATTGACGGTCCCATTTAAATTTATCACCGACAAAAAAACGGAAGAGGTTCTCATTTCAACCCATATGTTTTACATTTTTTTTATATATGACCACGCATAACTTTTTACAGGGTAGTCCAATTTCAATAATTCTTTTATTAGAATTTTATTAGATTCGAAGTTGGTCCCATTTCAATTTCTAATAAAAATTTCAACCTTTAGTGTAGAAAAATACGAATGGCGAAGGACAAATATTCACCCATTACCTTCTCACCTGGGAACCAATTTTATTGAAACTTAGTACACAATATGCAGTTCTAATGACGCTTAAACATGACCGAGACCTGTAGTTCATTTGATGATGGATGTGGAAGCCATTCGAGGGAACTCCTCAACGGTATATAGCAGCTATCTCATTTCTTCTTATTAATTCATCTTAATGAGAACGTTAAACCTAATAAAAGTTTGTTGAAGATGTGTTGTTTAAATATTTATAACAAATAGCAATGAATAATTAAAGTAGGTAACTATTTTACTTATACATAAGTTAATTAAATAAGTTAAATAAAAGGTAAGGAAGAATTTAAAATAAGTAACTATTAAGTTATAATTATATTTTAGCCACAAAAAACCAAAGAATGAAACTTTTTAATAAATAATTAAACCGACGAAATAAAGGAACTCAAAAGTGAAAAACAACTTGTTAACTTAGACTAACACTTATTTTTATTTTTCGCTTTTCAGTTCCTTTTTTTCGCCAGTTTAAGAAAACTGGCGAAAAAAAGGAAAAGCACAAAGGTAAATAAACTCTTTTGACTGCTAAAGTATATTGTGGATAAGCGTGATTGATAGGTATTATTACAAGTCCCGAAGAAGAGGCAGTAGGCGCCGGAGAGCGCATAATGATCTCCGGCCTCCATGAGCGCTGGCCTAGGGGTACCGGGTGAGGCTGCCCGTTACCCTAGCAGAAGCAGGCCTGAGACGGTGGCGCGACGTGTTCTGCGTGCGCCTCTCTAAATCGGAAGGAGGGCAAGGCTCTTCGCTACAAATAGTGTGGCTGCCTTCTACTTGAGGGCGGCCAAAGTCTGCTAGGGTTCTCGGGGACTTCCTTCCTAGGGTATACCCGAGTCCCTTGCGATAGACACACTTGTTACGGAACACCGTGTGGTTTTAGTCGGTTCGATTCCGACATACCACTTCACCAATAGCCATGGTGAGGTGATGACCCGCGGGGGTTACCAAACAAAAAAAATAAAAAAATTATTACAAACATAAATAAATCTAGTAGTATGTAGCAGTAGTATAGTGATTGATGATAGTTAATAGGCTACTAACGCATAGAGAAATAATACTGGTTGAGTCTATGCCAAACGATTACCTAATCGATTAATAAATTTGAATCTAGAAATCGTTGCCTATAAAAATAATTAATGACACATGAACTTCAAAAGAGGTTAACATCCGCCTCTGAATAAAGAATATGATAATTATTGAATATTTTTAATCTGTTTTTCGAGTAGGTCTTATGTGAAAGTAAAATTCTTGATTTATAAGTAGGTATTTTTAGGTAGCATAAATAAAAAGAATGCTATCCCTTGTCTAATTTTGTACTAGGATAGATAAATTAATGTATTTACACACAATTGTAATGGTAGAATGTGAGAGGATTAAAATCAACACCAAGATGTAACTACATTCTAGTGAATAAATAATTTATTATTATTATTATCTAGTTAACAATCAGTCATCTAAACTTTCTAAAGGCTGAATGAAGAGACTTCCCCGCTAGACAGAAGGACGACAATTCGAAGGGCACAGAGTGACAGCAGAAAAAGAGTGTGGTTGGCCAAAGGCAAAGCAAGACCCCTCTTTGTCGAAGTCTTTAGCAGAGTCGTAAGACTTTGTTCAGCAGTATATTGTGTCCAGTATTCATAGTAATATTTTTTAGACAATAACGAACTAAACCGATTTCATGATCAATTTTTAACGTTTAACATAAAATACCTGAGTAATTTTTTTTTATTTTTTTTTTACGGAATTACAAGCCTTAAGTATATGATTGTATTTTTTTAATCGTAGGTACATACAATATTAACTGTATAAATAAATTAAAATATATCGTATACATTAAAAGCACTGCACACGGTGTATTGTTTAATGATACATTTAATTCATCAGTCACGTAACGGATGAATAGCAGGCATTAGACATGTTACTGCAGGGTGGCCGTTGAGAAACGATTTAAATTTCCTGAAATATAGACAAAACACTTAAGTAGGTTCTAACTATTGTGATGCTATATGATGGTAGGTCTCACAAAATAGGTTTTTGATATAGGTACATACCATCAACACCTAAAATCTGTATATTATGTAGAAAGGTTAGGTTTTGTACTCATAATGTTCCCTTCTTTCGAAAATGTTGGTATGTGATACCAGCATTTAACATTTACACCTTATCACATAGGTACATATATTATAATTATGTACACATTATTCTAATCCCTGAGTGTGTTCATCGCATACGGTGTAGTGTTTGCAATTTCATTTGCTGACACAATGCGTAAACACAAATTACTGGCTATTGTGAAACTGTGGGACGCAACATAAAAGTATTCCGTGGACGCAACACACGTCGATATGATCTTGCGCCATCCCTTCTGCTTTAAACCGTAGAGAAACTTCTTATAGAAGTAACATCAGCGTGGCTAGTCACGAAACTGCAAAATAATCTAAAATAATGCAACCTGCTACCATCAGAATCCAGAAAGAAAACAATGAAGCACTTAATTTATCTATAATATGTATTTAGAAATATATATAAGTATGTTAATTAGCAGTCTGGTTAACATAGCTCTTTGGCTCTGTCTAGTTTGGGATCAGACGTCCGTGTGTGAGGTGTCTCAAGTTATTATAATTAATAAAAACTATAATATAACAAAAAAAATACATGTACAGACGGCGCGTGTTTGGTAACTAAGGTCACTAGTCTGCTACAGAAACAAGAAACCTTGAATGTGACAATATCCTATTGTTCCGTCTCATTTCTAACGATGTTAAGACGTATTCTATACAAAAAAGTCAAAAATAAATAATAAGAAAATATGCAGATGTAGCAATCTAGGCAGATAATAAATTTCACACCCAATTATTTCTTCAAACCACTAACAAGGCAAATAACGGCGTGACGAAACTTTAAATTAATTATGTGCACGGACAAAGAATTACGAACTAATCATGGAACAATTCAATCTGGCTGTCAGACTGAATCAATTACGTACCGACTATAATTGCAAATTGATATTTTTTTGTAATAGACAAAAATATCAATAAAAATTATTAAATTAAAACTACAGATATTTAATTTGGCAGAGGGAATATGGTCGGCAGATCCTGTGACTCTCTACAGTTTAGGCGAAAGGACCAGATCCGAACGCGTCTCTATCAATTTTCTTTGAGGGGAGCTTCGAAGCTTTCGAAAACTTAACGAGTGATAGTAATTTCTACTTGTTATCTTCTCACATTTGTGCCAAAAACGTCTTGGGAGACAGATACACAGTAGAACGGTCTTGTGAATTTTACGTTTTTCCCTTTAAGGTAGGGTACTCTAAAATAAACAAAAGATTTTAGTAGGTATGATATAAAGACATCTGTCTGACGAAATTTTTCATTCAAAATTATCGGGACACTCGTCAGTTTCCTACGTGTAAGGAAACTGACGAGTGTCCCGATAATTTAGTGACGTCACTAGAAGTTTACGGGATTTTTTGCAATTAGAGGAATTCGAATTAAATATCCATTTAATTAAGAGATCGAACCGACATTTCAGTGGTACGGACTACTTATAAAAATATTTAGGTTACCCTGCTAGAACTTATTGAACGTATTAATAGCGCCTCTGGCGGTAAACTGAAATATTATTGCTATTGTAAGAAAAAAAGGACAACTAATTTTTGAAAAAAGAGAAAAAAATGCAATCCGCAACTGTGTTCAGAACAGTTGTACTGGAGCCATATATCGCTCTTGATGTATGCTATCAATACCTACTTATCATCGATTTTCAAAGATAATGAAAAAGCCGTCTTAGTAAATGAACTACCATAGAGAATTAATGGGTTTTTATCGGGTTTGAATTTAAACCCAGTCATCGGATTTAAACCAGGTTGTGTAACTGCACATTTCTAGTCATGGCATAATAATATAACGTAATGTAATCAAATAAAAGCGCGAGCGCTAAGAGTTATTTTTTTCCTTCTTTACTGCCTTGTCCTATTCATTAGCTTGGCGTAATAATAACTAAAATAATAATTTTTGTTGGTATGATTTACAATGTAAAATAAATCTGAAAAACTTGATCTTGATGAGGATCAGCTTGATAAACTTGAGCGTCTGTAGAACATGATTCATTTTTGGCTTTTTCAAAATTTAAAATGTATTTTTTGTCCTATAAAAGTACCTAAGTAAATAATGCGATTGTTTGGTAGTAAAACATCTACAGTCTCCTTGTAGTTGTGCACCACATTCTGCTCATGTGCTGCCCTTTATAGTATAATCCATTGAAGGTTGTCTGTGAGAGATCACAGCCTGCGATAAGACCGCCCATTGTAGCACTATAACAACAGACTATTGCATCCAACTGATTGCTTTTGGGATATTTGCCATACAATAAAGTATCTATCTATCTATACATATATCTAAAATAGAATATATAGTTATACTTTCGTAGATTCATATTTTTACAGCCTTTACAGTACAGAACATGTCACCATGTCGGTATATAAGTTCTCAGTTAGCAGTGAAGCGCTTATTACACTTGGCTGAATTCAGTCGTCTGAATTCAGTCGCTACTGAATTCAGTCAAGTGTAATCGCATTTAGCAAGGTAGCATCCTGAATTCAGAAGCCAGGATGGTTTCTGACTGACTAAATCATTCAGAAGACTGAATTTAGGAAAGTGTAATCGCATTGTTACTGATTTCAGTCGCCGCGTGGGTCTCCATGCGTAAGGACGTGAATTCACGGATACATTAAAATAATTGTAAATAATTTTATGGTTTTACCAAAACCAAAAAAAAATCGAATGGCGATTTTCAAGGGTGAAAAATCAATTCACTGCATCGATTCATACTATTTTGGCCCTGAAAAATCGATTTTTCGATTAATCGTTCTCAGATCGCCATCCCTAGGAGCCATACTCGTAAACGCACCACAGGTGCATCTTCGTCGCGCTATAGTCGGTAACTGATTCAGTAACTGAATTTAGGACAGTGTGATCAGAAGCTTCTAACTTCTGAATTCAGTAACTACTGAATTCAGACGACTGAATTCAGCCAAGTGTAATAAGCACTTTAACGCTATGGAGCGTTAAATAACAAGCCAATAGAAATGACATTTATCTTGAAAATAAAACATTTCATAAAAAATGATCATAGATAAATAATATTACAAGTGATAAGTACATAAGTCAAGTAAAGAGAAAAATGGCATCTATTTTCATTGACCTTGGGACCAACGTGCGTCGCCATGTTTTAAGTACTAAAATTACATCGAAATAATGCGAATTTAGCTAGTGTTCGTATGTGGACGGTAATGTCCGAAACCAATATATCTATTCATTGTTTTAGTATTTAAGTAGATTATTTTAGATGGGCATAGACTATTTATTATTACGGATTTATACCCCGGGTAAAAGGGTCTGTCCTAACGGTTTTCGTTGTTTCTTCCTTAATTTGTAAGTACCTATTTATTCAATTAACTTCTAAGCTTCTCAGCTTGTATTATTCATTAACATGAATAGGTCGAGTCGATGAGTATCATCGAATTCTCCATACATTTGCTTCCAGCGCTGTCAGCCTTGGCCGTGGTTAAAGAAAACGTATTATGCTAAGGATAAATAGCACTTATAGTAAAAGTAAATCTAAACCTACTAGGTGTATAGTTTATATAATAATAATATATCGTTTATTTCTCACCAAAACCGAAATACAGTAAAACATAAGATTAAGCTACAACAACATTTGACAATTTCGGTTGTGGTCGTGACGCATCGCCACCGTCATCTCTAGAGCGCCCGCGCTTGCGACTTTCATCGCGGGGCTCCACCTCCATTTCTTCGGCCCAGTTAGGTGTTAAACCGTGCCGATTTCGTTCTGCTCTCAAGAGTCAGATTGACTTCTGGGAGCTCCTGCGAGAGAGGCGTCGCGAGTAAAACCTCCTAGTCGTTAGACGAGGTGTCGTCCGCCTTTCCCTTGGTTTTCTCCTTCCTCTTCACATTCTCCTTTTTTTTTTTCATTGGTAATTTTTCTTTCTAATAAATGTTCAGCTTCCATAATTAAACCCACGAGTTGGGGAGAAATAAAGATCAACTAGGGCAGAGATCCCCCAATACCCGGGCAAGCGAAAATTTGTGCCCCACCGAGGGGTCTGCAGGTGCCCCGGCTGGGAATGCGCTTGCGACTGAACAACCCATTAGCCATGCACCCCCTGGTCACGCACCAGAACACGGGATTCGGGGTGATTTTTTAGAGAGGTTTTTTTTCCTCGCAGTCCGGGCGACTAAGCCAAAACCCTCGTCCCCGATCGGAGTCGCGAGACATGACCACCACTCCTTTAGGTATTACGATATGCCGACGGTAGCCAGGAAACTAAATTTCCCATGCTTGCTCGTTGGAGTGTGAGTGCACGCCGAGCCCCTCCTCCTTCTCCACTGAGGACAGCGGAGAAACTCCAACCCATGGAAAGAGTCTTGATTGTGGGAAAACTTAAAACTTACAACAAAACCTACCGTACGATAGAAGCCTACGGGGCAGTTTAGCCTTGAGTTCAGATGGAGCGGCCAAATGCTCGAGAACTTTCAAAATGTGAATAAAATTTTGGACCGTTTTCTACTAGATTACACGACCCGGAATCTGAGTTCATGGCCAACAAAATCTTACCAACAAGGATTATTATTATTTTTCTTTATATATTAGGCTTTAAATTATGCAAATTTTTTTTAAAAGTAAAGTTGATTTATGTTATGCTTCGTTTTTAAATTGGACTCATTTTATTATAAGTTTTATATTATACAACCATTGATATATGTATAAAATGCAATATTAATTGCGGGTGAAGAAGAAATTATGATGTCTGCCTATGATTTTGATACTGGGGGGTGAAGTTTGGCAGCCTCTGGATATGTCACACAATTCTTAGCCACGTAAACCATAACGGATGCCGTTCGTACTCCGGACACTTCCTATTGATAGAATAATGAGAGTATCCACACAGACAAAGCGACGCATCATTCTCCTCCCCTATGCGACATGCGTCAGCAGAATGACCCTGCCTACACTTGTAACACCGAGGAGTAGACCGACAATGCACCTTCGTGTGACCAAAGCGATAACAATTGAAACATTGGATTGTAGGCAAAGTGTATAATTCTGGCACTGAAAATGGCTCCCATACTGGAGTAGGTCCGTGCACCTTGTAATTTAAACGCCTCACTTTAATGACTTTGCCGCAGTCGATAGGGACTGAAATATTTTCTTTAGTTTCTTCGGGTGTCTACTCAGTGGGCATACCTTTAATAATACCCATGCGGCAGACATTAACCGTGGGTACAAAAACACGCAACTTTTCTTTTTGTAGGAAGGGATCTTGAATAAATGCCTCTGTTACGACCGAATTTTCTTTAAGCTACCGGTAACAATATTTTTAGAAGAACGGTTTTTTTAAAGGCCTAATGCAATTGGGTGGAGTGTGGTGCCATTATTGCCATATTCTTTCTTTTTGGATGTGCATAACGTATGGAGCCAACCCTTTTTTTTATACAGAGCTCTAGCGACCTGCGGCGCCTTTTGTGAAGAACGCGCACGATGCGCGTACTCACAGTTGTATTCGAATGACCATTAACTTCTTTAATTATATCGCCTGCACCTTTTCGTGGAGAATCGTTTGAAGGTTCGATGCACTGGCGCAACTACACTGTGACTCTTTGTTGCCACCACCTAAATTATGACCGTGCCTTCCTTTTTTGTTACAGTGCTAACATATTTTCCGTACAGTGATCTTTTTCGGTCTGTACGACAAGATGCATGATCTGTATCCATACTAGATTCATTGTCTAGCATGGAAATTGTAATATTTTCCCTACTGATGGGATTGTCCCCCCGGGGTCAGAAGGATCCTCACCCATAATTAAAAACTTACCAAAAATACAGCTACTATAATATAATAGACTAACTAAATTAATACTAAAATATATACAAATTAACCCAATTGATCAGTATTTATAGTGTTAATTTAAATTTCGGAGACAAAGAAAAAGACACCCACCAAATTTAAGAGGTTCCCGCCTTTTTTTCGATATTTTTATGTGTGTAATGTTATCTGGTATGGTATGGTATGGATATAAAATAAACTAAGTATTTTGAGCTGCGGACTCATATTATTATAACATAGGGAACAAACACATGGATCACCTGATAGTAAGTGACTACCGCCGCCCATGGACACCTGCAATTTAAGAGTCACAAGTGCTTTGCCGGGAGGGGAGTTTGGGACTCCGTTAACGCAAGCACAGATAAGATAATATGTAGTTACTTCGTAAAACAATGCTTCAAGCCGGTTTTTTTGCGAGGCCGGGGTTTCATTCCGGTCGAGCCGGCCCATGCGTGCTAAAGCATGGATACTACCACTCCCACAGACGAAATATAATACGCATAAATTTACATTTCAGAAATACCTGTCTACGCCTTACTATATCTGAAATGTGTCGCAAAATACTCATAATACTTAGAAACAATGAATATTTCATATGATTATTCAAATGTATGTATGTGATCTCTATTAGCAAAAGCGGAAAGTCGTTTGAATCCTGTGTATTTTTTATTAAAAAAAAAAAAATACCTATCTCTGAGATAAGATGTCGCACCTCACAAATATTGCCATTATGATAACTATCTCTTAAGACTTGTTAAATAAATATATGGTTAAGCCTTTTTAACAATCCATACTAAGATCATAAATGCGAAAGTAACTCTGTTTTTTTGTTCGTTCCCTTCGTTTTCCCGACTGAACGAATGGTAATGAAATTTGCCAAGGAGATAGATTATATCCTAGGAAAAAATACTATTTTTTATCCCAGAATAATGTACGGTTCTCGTGGGATAAATTTTAATTTCCACGCGAAGTCAGAGGCAACAGCCAGTAATAAATAAATTACTGCACAAAACCATATAAAGCGCGTAAGTATCATCGTCGCGAATAACTTAGAAAAACGTCTTTCTTTGGATACTTATCACAATGCAAAAGTAAGTTCATCATATAAATGCGAGATTAAGGATTTACAGTCAATAGTTTCATTTTGAACTAAGCAATGTAACGTAATAAGCGTAATGTGCGGTACGGTGAATGACCTTCAGTGTACGGCGCCGTCGAAGCAGCTGAGCTGAGCATAAATGTTTTACATTGCAGTTATTGGCCGTATGGGGTATTTGCTGATTTCTTTTCGGTAAATTATTCAATATGTTTACTCATTGTGATACCATTTTTTAGCAAAAAAAAAAAATTTATTTTCCGGCAGAAATTCCACATAATTTTCCACTCAGAATAATGGTCTGAATAGACTAGTTCAGGATTCGGTACAGTGCCACTTACACCCTGTATCTAACCTATAGTATTTTACAAGGAATCTCTCGACGACTGAACTTATAAACTTGAACTTGTACTTATAAAATACTAGCTATGCCCGCGACTTCGTCCGCGTGGAATAGTGTATTTATATCGAATCAACAGCATAAAAAAAAAGTTTCAAGCTTCTAGCTGTAAATGTGACGATATTTCCATACAACTTTTCATCCCCAACTTTCAACCCCTTACCCCCCTTTTTTGGCATTAAAAAGTAGGCTATGTCTTTTCTCAGGGTCTAGACTATCTGTACACCAAATTTTATTTAAATCGGTACAGTAGTTTTGGCGTGAAAGGGCGACAGACAGACTTACTTTCGCATTTATAATATTAGTAAGGATTAAAATATATATTTGAAGGTTGGCAGGAATCGAAGTCTTGCACTTGGTACAATACTTCGATTGTGTCTACCATTTAACGTTGATTAGTAAATTACACTATACAAGTGGAAAAATAATACTAAACGAAAGTTCAAAAACTAAAACACGACTACTGAAAATTCACGCTCTAAAAGTATGAAATAAGAAAAGATTCTCATCCGAAATTGTTATTTACAAACTATTCAACATTTATCGTCTATTAAATAAATAAGTTACACGTAACATATATTAAATATTAATGTAATGGAAGAAAACAGTCTCACAACCGCTGATATAAAATATGAATATCACTTACTAACAGTAACTGCCAAGTTGTTCGTACCACTATTCGCACTCAAGTCAACGTTCTGAACTCATTTCTACCCTTTTATAACCCCACTATTCATTAATATTTATCAATCGACCAATACCATTGCGGTACCGGTATAACCAGTCAAAATAATGTCTATTAACTTATTCTTATTAAATAGTGAACTGTGTTATTATCTATTATAGTTTGTCCCTATTTTAATAAAATAAATAAGAGTTTTTCATGTGGCGACGTTTTCATACGATACGTTGACGTTCAGAAAATAACCATGGTAATGTGCCAATTTGCTCTAATAAAGCTTATGATCGCTTACTATTGTTGGAATGCATTGTTTGGTTAGGGAAGGTTTGAAATTACTCCCGGATGTCTTAATAAAAGCTGTTCCCGGATCCCTCCTATTTAAGGCGCAGTACGGTACACCTTGTGGTTTTAGTCGGTTCGATTCCGACACACCGCCCCACTGAAAACCCCGGTGAGGTGATGGCCCGATGGGGTTTAAAAACGCACCAAAAAAAAAAATCGAAATTACTTTTAATTATAATTATTTTGGGGTTATAATTACGTGATAAAGTTTTTGCAGATATTTGAAATGTGCTAATTAAGCACTTTCATTAGATACCCACCACGGCATAATAATAAAAATGTTTAATTCAAGACTTAATTTCCTCTAATTTAGAAGTTATGAGGGAACAGATAAACATATATACTTTATAGCCACAACATACCTACATACCGGTCAAATTCATAACCGTCTTTTTTGCTTAGCCGTAGTCGGGTAAAAAATAATCTCAATAGTCTTGTTCCTAGATGATTCCTAAATGCTAATTTAATGGCGCTAATAAAATAATTTACTTTTAAATTAAGAAAAATGTATTTTGAAAAATCCAAACGTGAAACAACTAAAATCACAGTAGCAATTAATAACCGGATTAGGTCTTTTACCTATTACACCAAGATCTTCAAGTCTTCTAAAATATATCGCTGGAGTTACATAGAAGAACTGCACCTATAAAATGTTTACTTTCTTCAGATAGCACGTAGGATTTCGACTTTCAATAAGGTTTTCTCAGACGTTCATATTGAATTCTTCAACGAAACTACATACAACAAACATATTGAATTCTTCAACTTGATATGGTTGACTTGAAACTTGAACTTGAAGTGGACGATGGCTGGCGCGTGCGTCATGCTCGTGAACGAGTGCCGTCTGTTGGGGCTGGTCATCTCCGAACTGCTATTACTTACATACAGCAGTAGTTTGCGCGACTGCTTATAGTTTAGAACAATACATCACATCGTCCTTACATTTAATTTTCGCATATAAGCAATGTAATCAAAAAGTTGTAAAAAAGATGTTGAAAAAGAGTGTCCTTGGAGTTTCTTGTCTGTTCTTCTCCACAGGATCTACTTATTGGAACAGCCAATTAGCTTCACGACTGACTTAGTCTGACTGACTACTACTCCTGACAATTCAAAAATACCTATAATGGTTTAATTGAAATAAATGATTTTGATTTTGAAAATGCTCTTTCGGTAGGCGCATTCTGCCCTGGTAGGCAAAGCATCTACTGGACAATGGCCAAACAGTTGTTTAATGTTTCGAGGTTTTAAATTTTTTTAATGATAATTTATTAAGGTTGGAACTACCTTCCTGTGATAGGTGTGGGTAATTTGCGCCCCTGCTGCCTTCCCCGGCTCTTGTCGCCGTTTCTCAGGCTCCTTCTCCGAAATATTTATTTTAAACGCGTGTCTTCGGATATCAAAAATCGCTAATCCTGAAGTTCCTGATCAGGATAATGGACCAAACTATTTAAATTACTGCATTGTCATCGGTCCTTGATAAGTATGCAAAGTTTCATTTCGTTTCAGTTACACACATACATACATATCAAGCTAATAAAAGCGTGTTAAAATAGGCATGCGGGACGAATCCAACGTTTTACGGGACAATTTTAGTAATTTATTACAAATCGGGACTTCAGCTAGCATTGCTGCTGGAAGGCGGGACGTTTGGCCGCCTTAATCTTACTGCGATACATACCTACATATTTCACAGCTATTGGAACATTGTAACACAAACGTCATACGGTATTCCATGGGATGATTCGACTGACATTCAAATAATCTTTGTGCTACAGGAAAGGGTTATTTTTTTTATGATATAGTGAGCAAACGAGCAGACGGGTCACCTGAAGGTTAATGACTACCGCCGCCCATGGGCACTTGTAACTTGAGAGTCACAAGTGCGTTGCCGCCCTTTAACGTGGGAGTAGGAGAAGAGGGGGAGGGGGGGAAGAGGGGAGAGGGGAAGGACGGGAACAGGGGAGGGGGAAGGGTTAGGGCCTCCGGTAACCTCACTCTCGCGTCGAAATGCAATGCAACATTGCTTCACTGCCGGTTTTCTGTGAGGCCGTGGTATCAAGCGGAGTCGAGCCGGCCCATACGTGCCGAAGCATGACTCTCCCACAAAAATTATTAGATCAATTTGCAATCTTAACTCGAAATAGAAGGTACGTTTGACTGACTTGTCCGTCTTCGTCGTTGAACTTTCGTCACTTGTATACTTATTAGATTTTTTTTATCGGTTAGCGGTCCAACCATCAGATGGGTCATCTGATGGTAAGCGACTACCGCCGCCCATGGGAACCTGCAAATAAAGTCACAAGTGCGTTGCCGGTCTTTAAGGTGGGAGTAGGGGAAGGGGAGGAGAAGGAGGAAGAGGGAGAGATGCGAAAGTCGGGACTTAATCGCCATCATCTTTAAAAGGTAAGATACCTTTTTAGTTAGATATCCGACGTTTCACCGAATCGCAACGACTGTGATCACGAATTGACTCCACCCATGACGGCGGACGGCGCGGCGGCTGAGTTTACACGTCTATTATAAACCACAAAAAAAATACATATTAAAGTAAGGTTCAATATGTTTTTGTTTCAAATTTTATTCAGGTTTTGCTCTGAATACTATTGTGGTTAAAGGTAATGGCACGCCAAGGTCTGCCGGGGTTCTCGGGGACTTCCTTCCTAGGGTATACCCGAGTCCCTTGCAATAGACCCACTTATGTTGGAACACCGTGTGGTTTTAGTCAGTTCGATTCCGACATACCACTTCATCGCTAGCCCCGGTGAAGTGATGACCCGTGGGGGTTTCCACACGATAAAAAAAAAAAAAAAAGGTAATGGCACATTTATTCTACCATGAGGGAATGCCGCCAATATTCAATATATCTTAAAGAATTGATTTGAATTGAATCTTCGTGCTGCAGAAGAGGGCTAACCGAGCAATTTATAACTTGGGCAATCGTGATTCACTGCAGCAGAAATTTAAAAAATAAACATAATGACATGTAGTGAATTTATGAAAATACGCTCTTATCACATCATAAAGATCAACTTGATTTACCTGCCTCTGGCCTCCAAAAAGTTACTAAGTGGTTTCGGGTTCAATATGTTCGACTTTATATTAAAATCACCACATAATATGATATCTTTTAGATTGAGTTTCTCTATCTAAGACTGAATCCATAACTTATACTTCTTCCAATTCTTTACAAGATATTTCTGCAGTTCGTTCAACTGATAAAAGATTTAGTCCGTTTCCCCGTCAGTCTCAATCAGTGGATGTTATCATCATTTTAATGAGGCAATTTGGAGATTTTCAAAAAAAATAAATTGATCAGTACTAGAGATGGACGAAATATTTCAACAATGATTGCGATGATCCTCCTAATACCTGCGAATCTGATTCCTGCTGCATAGCTGTATATTTTATTTAAATATTCGACTTGCGAAGAAATGAGGCAATTTCGTTAATATTTTGAGAAATAATCAATCAATCAATCAATATTCTTTATTGTGATCCATGTATCCGCAATTACCACCAACCATTCTAAGCTGTGCAAATCAGAGATATCGTACAACAAATGCTCTGGAAGGGTGGCACCGGCGCACAGTGGGCTGAAAATCGACTTTCATAGACATAAGGATTTTAATTTTTTTGTTGGATACGGCTGTTGTTTACTATTACTATGCTCAAATAAGTCAAAAATGTTAATTTAGACTATAAACAGATGAATTATAATTTTTTTACAAAAAATTTGTATGAAGCTCGCATGAAAAATCTAATTATCTTTGGAACCGCAAGTCAAACCGTAATATCCTTCTGGAGGGTTATAGTACTAATTATTTATGATTTTTTGACATACCACATACAACGGTTACTGCTGCGGAATTTTTAAAACAAAAGAAATATTTTTTTTAATTATTTTCTTAGTAATTAATTTTAATGCATCAAGTCAAAATACTAAGTACCAGTTAGATATTACTGATGCCCCGAACCCGTGCTTTACCTAGGATCTCCACCTGGGTGAAGCACGCACGCGGTACTACCAGGTTCTCGTCCTCCTCATCGGTTAATCTAGTTGGGCATCCTGGACTCTTAGGGTGTTTATTGTGTTACTTATCTAATAAGGTTTGACGAGGGATCCCATAGATTTTTTCTGCGTCGTAAGAGGACATTGCCTTGTGCTTTAATGCTTCCACTGCAAGGTATATCATATTTTCGGAATGATTATGCGTTTCTTCACTTTTTTGTTTTCCATTGTGGGTACCTATAAAGTTCGGCAACAATCGGTTTTTATTATAGAAGCCTTGTTCTCGGTAATGTACCCACTACCTTACTATCACATTTGCATTCATATGACACAACAGGATTGACAACCCTAGGGGCAGGCGAAGTTCGGCAACAAGATGCCACTATTATCGCCCCGATAACATTTTATTAAATTCCGAGTTCCAAACGTAAGTTAGATAAAAAAGAATAAGTCATATGAAAGGCAATTAGTTATATAATATAATCAAATAAAAAGTTTAGCCTTACCTTATATGTAGCACTTTCTAAAATTGAAGTTTATACACAAACCAAAAAAAAAGAGTAGTTTGTCCTACGTCAAAAATGCACTGGTCACTAACAACGTAAAGTTAGCCACAATTAATCCTCAAAATCTTGCCAAAACAAACCGTGGAAATTTTAAATTATGTGAAATTAGGCGAAGATAGGCAACACAGGCGATGTTACGAGCCTCGACGGTACTTATACTTATGACTACCTACATTACTACATTAACCTACCTATATTACTGCATTTTAACTTCGAGCCGAATCTCACCACGTGGAGGTCCTCAAAAACGCCTCTCGTAATCAAGGACGCCCCCTAATTGCAAACTGAACTAATTGCGAATTGGACTAATTGCGAATTGGACTAATTGCGAACTGGACCAACTGAGAATTGGACAGTTGGACATTTTGCGAATTGGACTAATTGCGAATTGGACTAATTGCGAATTGGACTAATTGCGAACTGGACCAACTGAGAATTGGACAGTTGGACATTTTGCGAATTGGACATAATGCGCCCAAAGGAAACTGACAATGTTATGGCGCTCCATAAACTTAAATGGCTTATTTATGAGGTCTTCTTAAATTTAAGTAGCGTCTCAATTACCTACACACGTGTAACTGCTATGTAAAAACACGACAAGCGATAATCATTTAAATAACTTTTTCATTTACTTTACTTACTTTTTTTTCTCATTATAGCCGATCAAACTATCGATTAGCGTCAGCATGATGAATATAATTGTATATAATGTCACTTTGTAACATTACTTTTTAATACTCTAACAAAACAAACAATTCTAGTGCTTTAAGTTAAGTTAATAGTAAAGGTTCGTAAAATTCCTTTCTTCTAGAGTAATTCCTTTCTTCGTAAAGTTCTTTAAAAAAAAAACTTAAAAAAAACTATTCCATCAAAGATTTATATGGTTTTCTCATGGATGCCATTGTCAGAACTAGACCAAATTGAAATGGGACCACACGGGGGCACCAGCTTTCAAATAAAAAAAGAATCATCAAAGTCGAAAGTTCTGAGGTAACAAACGTAAAAAAAATACAGTCGAATTGAGAACCTCCTCCTTTTTTGAAGTCGGTTAAAAATGCAAGAAGCGCCATGATTCCTACTCCATAGACAGTGAAAACTCATCTGCTTTCCCTCAATGATAGACGTATGATGCTGGATATGTTGTTACTATTTGACATTTTGCGTAGTGGGCTAGACAGTTTTGAGCTTCTTTCAACTTTGGAATTCTGTACGCAGAAATCACGGTCTAGATACACTTTCTTTTAATATATTCATCGTACCAATTATGGCAAAAATGCTGTCATGACGCTACTACTTCGTACATACACGGAAAAGTTTAAAAGTATTGACATATTTCCTTTGTCAAAGAAGTCCTATCGCCACCAAATCGTGAAGATACTCACTGGTAATTAAGTAATTTATTTTAATATATTTAGTTGTATAATTTAATATTGTTTTATTTTTGTTAAATTTGTAGTACTAGTTTCTATTTTTTTTTTACAATTATTCACCTTTTACTAAAAGTGCCTGTATAAATATTGTGAAACTCTATAATTAGCTTAAGAATTCAATGTAATTTTTACAATATCATGTCTGTAATGTAAATAAGCTGTTGAGTTTCTTTATAAATGAATAAACTAAAATTGTAATAATAAACTGTAGAAAAATAACATATTAGGCTAAATGTATATGATGACTAATTTTGTGACAAAACAAATACTACTACGTACCTAATTTTTTTTTATGTTTATTTTTTTGTTTTAACGATTAAATAAAGTATGAGTAACGATTATATAAGATGATATTTTACAAGCTAAATTTTAATAGACTCGAGAACAATTAATTCGGGTCAAATAAAGATGCCTTAAAATCTCAATAACGAATAATAAAAACTAATAATGCTAGCTTAGGGAAATATATTTTTTTTCATTTCAATATTAGGTTCCGGGATTTTCAGATATCTTTGTGTGACCCGAATTCATTGCTATTGAGTGTATATGTGATGTTTTCTAATTGATGCCTGAACTATATTTTCAAAGGAACACATATAACGTAAAATGTTGGTAAGATGTATAATAACACACAAAAAAATGTCCTAGTTGAAGATAAAGAGGGTCAACTCTGATTTTGTCAAACACCCTGACGTTATCAGCAGTTAACGATTTAAGACGCTAAGTACCTTTGAGTGGAAGTCTTATAATTAGGTAGTAATGCATCAAGATCTCTTTTTTAAACCAAAATGATGAAGTGATTACTTTAAATTATGTAATTATAAATAATGATACACTATGATGTAACGTTATTTAAAAATCCATGGGTACATAACAATATAATAACTTTCTAACAACTTAATAAATATCTACACGAAATTAGTAAGGGTACATTTTTTTCCCTATCCCGCATAATAAATACGCTTTCTCGCTTAAGACGCGTTTTTGGCTGGCTTAAACGGGTTTTACTGTATTCTTATTTGTCTATTTCAATAATGTATTCATTAACTTAATGCAAATTATTATCAGACCTGCGTCTTTCATTTAAATATTTTAGATACATTTAAAGGCAATATCGTCAACTTACCAAAATAATGTTTTATCTAAGTACATATTGACTGAAGAACTGTAACTCAGTATCATGCTGAGGCCAAAGCGCTGACAAGGGTGAAAAATTAAAATAAGACAAAATATTGTGAAAATCGGTCACGTGTGAAGAAAATTGACAACTTGAATAATAAATATTTTTTTACCATTAACATAGCTTGCGTAAAATCTTACTAATGCTACTAATTTATAATTCAGGTTTAATAAGTAAATTGAAAAGGAATTGACACACTTAGTACAGAAAAAATAAAATACAGTAAAAATATGACATGTGTAATTAATAACAGTTTGTTACACATGTCATGTTTTTACTGTATTTTATTTGTCAGTAATTACGTGCGAAATATTGTTTCATATTATTATGAAAGTAGGTCTAACATGCAGTACCTATCTCTTTATTATAATAAGAAACACCTCTATTTTATTTATGTTAAATATTAACTCATGATTATGGCAGTGTTTAAGGTTCTGGAAATTATCTTCTAATACCTATGTAATGTACGACACTTTCTTACAAATAAAGATTATTTTAATGTATGCACACAAACTGTATCTATCTTTCTTAAATTGATAATTAATGTTCTGCACATTATGTGTTTGAAATACAAATGTACCTGTATAAAAAAGTTAAATTCTAATAGTTTTAATTAAAATTTACTACCTACCTCCGTTTAAAAAAATAAAAGAGTACTTTTAAAATTACCAATTTTATTGCTTTTTCTTTGTTTGGACCGACCAACCGGCTAAAAACCTTCATTACTTTCCGATTTGCATTTGAGTTGTGCCTATTACTTATTATTCAAACAAAATTTTACTCGTTACAGTTGTATAAAATAAATAAAAAATACGTACCACTAAAATAAATTGTTTGTCACAAAGTTCACGTTAAACTTCACTCACCATTCACAAAACCATAGACACGGAACCAAAACGTTTCTTTTTAATTATTTTCCCGCCAATACACGACGATCGACAACCGAATTTGCGCGCAAAGTGACAGTCGCACGGCAATGTACTGTCACCGGCAAACGTAGTCTGACGAGGTCGCCGAAGTGAGCCGACTCATCGAGTTGCATACTCTGTACAAATTATAGATAAATGTTGAGTATTTTGCATCAACGAAGCGCGACGAATGGACAGGAAACCAGTCGCACCCACCTGTGTTCAACATTTGACGGGGTCTGGAATGGGATTGGTCGTGAATCATTATTTTATCCACTCTCGGACTGCAAGGGCGATTAAAATTGTTAGAATTAAATATAAACAGTTTTAGTCGCTTTCAATCTCCTTGTACTAAACATAATTTCATAGTGTTCTTTTTGACAAATTCAAACAACTTCTAACAGGTCGAAAAGGTCAGAAAGGCACAGAGTACAATCACTGCTGGATTGCATGGATTAGTGTCATGATAAGAAGAAATCCATCCTTTGATTGATGTGCTTAGTGAATTAGAATAGACTTGTTTTGCTAGTATATATACCTAGGTACACATTTGTAACTTAACAAACAAACGTAGAACAGGTCCGGTGAGCGATAAAATGCATGGTACACCGTCAACTACACCCCTACTACCGCCTTTACCGATTTGACAAACAAAAATAATTATAGAAATTCCTGTAACATGACATCATGAGATTTAAATTGTAGCGACTTTAGTCAAGTGGGATTTTGACTCCAGCCGCAACAGTCCTACAAGTTCCTGACATCTTCAAGATCGTCTTCAATTCAATTTTTGAAAATGGTAAACGGTGCCGATTTCGACAATTCTAACAATATCATTTGTGCGATAGAAATGCGTGTGTTTATAGGGGACATCAATATGAATTGAGGCGTATAAAGGTCATCAGCGCTTGCAGGAGTTCTGGAGATGAATAGGTTAGAAGAGAGGACAAGTTAATAGGGGTGGGGATTTTTAGGTTTCTTAAATATCCATAGAGGTCCAGGGATGGGTTATTATTCTGACAACTAAAGAAAATATGATCTAAACTGCCTTCGTCTAATCCACACTCACACAGAGATAAATCCCGAATCCGAATTTTGTGCAGGAAAACAGGCGAGCAGCAGTGTCTTCATTTGCTCAAACTTGTGCTTGACATTTATGAATAAATTTTAGTGAATACGCTGTATAAAAAATATGATAGGCTGTTTATTGGTGAAGGTTATATAAGTTATATAACCTACCCCAATAAACGGCCCGTTCTATGATATAACATTACCCTACGTCGAATAAGAGCCGAACAGAAAGCATAAACGAACCCATCTGTACTCCTGGCGATTTGTAGGTAAATTTAACGCGGGAGTAGACAAATAAATTTGTATCTGTATAAAAGTATGATATGTATATATGTGCGGTCAGAAGGAAAGTATGGGAGGTCTTCAAAACGTTCTTGGCTGTCATTCTCCATCGTGAGCGTGACAATGACGGAAGCTTATAACTAAAAGCACGTTTGCTGTTGTATGCTTTCTTATTAAATGCTATAACTCTTGCGTTAAATAACACACAATACTAACTTTGAAACTCTCGCGTTCCATGATTATGTGTATAATTAATAATGTTTTCGGAAATTAACGCCATCACGTAAGTAAGTACCGGTTCAACCTATATTAACTATCTAAATCTAAAATAACAATAACATTTCTTTAAGGATCCTTTAAGGATTTCTTTAGGAACATATTACAGAAACGGTACTATGTGTCATACAGGTCAGTCAGTGCCACACAGGCCAGTTAATGCCACACGGGTTACCTTTGCCACACAGGCTACCTTTGCTACACAGGATAAGAGGTACACCAGAAGGAGATGTAGTTTCTTACCATAGCCGTCACCGGCGCATTCTGTGTTAATTTGACTTGTTGAAGCTTCTAAACCACCCCTAAACCCTAATGTAACTTAACATCTGGACATAGAGTGTTAAGAACCATCATAAGGTACCGATCGCCGATAGCCACTAACTTCAAAATTACTTAGGTTATATTCCACATCTAACCTTTTACGAAGAAGCACTAGCTTCTATTTCTCTTGCCCATTATTAGTTTAATAGTCTTATATATAATTAGCAGTGCCCGCGCGGCCTCACTCGCGTGTACATATTTATATATTTTGCGGTGAACCCTAATTTTTTTCAAAATAAAAGCCTAAGTTACTCCTCATAACACCAGCTATCTGCCGGTGAGAGTCCCTTGCAAATCGGTCCACCCGTTCCGGAGATTAGCCGGAATAAACAGACAGACAGACAGACAAAAAAGAATTAATGGGAGAAAACGAAATGGCAATGCTGCAAAGTAAAACCACTGTTGCATTTTTCAAACAGTGGAGAAAATGGTTGCTGCAGCTATTGAAGGTCGCCCTCCGCGCAGCTGCATTCGGCGTTTCAATTCAGTTTTGTCAGCAATCAGCAACGTGAATTGCACACACACTTTTTTTTTGTTTAGAAGGTGACTTGATCGAGTGTTCTGAGCTATAATTCAAGAAAATCTGTTCAGCCGTTCGAAGATCATCAGCTCTTTTATAATCGTTGAAGGGATTTTTGAGTCAAGACTGTTTTAAATTTGTTAGTTTTTAATTACTAGAAGTAAAAAGTTTTACCAGAATTTGAATAAGTATGGTTTCAAAATTCTGGTAAGCAAAGTACTAAATGTAATTTTAAAAGGTATGTTTAATTATATGCTACTCAATATGGTATGCAATTAACATTTTGTCTCTTGCGCCATTTAAGTTTTGCACAAATAAAATCTAGTTTTGAATCATCTCACGATTCAACCTCACGACGCGACCTCATTGGTAAAAATCATCCAACTTATCAGATGCTGTAATTTTATATATGTCTATATATATATAAATTATATAAGATAAATATAATTATATGCAACCATTACATAAATACAACACTCACGTTCAACCTGACTGCACGGATATCGTAATGGTTTAAGGGGTCAACTCGCCACTACGCCAGTGGCGTAAAAATAGGGTGGCAGAACGGGCAAAATGCAACGGGCCCCCGGCTCGAGGGGGCCCCTGGGGTCCAAAGGTCCTGAACATAGGAGGCACTAATTATATAATGTATAAATGAATTAGCCACGGGCCTCAGATGGTATATTTACACCACTGCACCACGCCACGGAAAGTGTTGTGGGACAAAAAATTGTATGAACCACAAACAGTTGTACCGAGTCTGGGTGTTCTTTAGATCCGATTTTTGAATGTTTTTGAAGCCCCTCTCGAGGAACAGGAATATTCTTAATGAATGAGTTATCTTTAAAAAAACTAAACTACACTCACTAAAACACTCTCGTTTAAAATAAAATATAAACATTCTATCTATGGTAATCTATAGTCGATATTAATTATTCCTTTTTAAAGGAACGTGGAACAGAACGTTATCTAACGATTTTTTTAAACGACTGTAGAGCGTAAACATGTAGTACACCTTGATACGATAACACGAAATTGCTTTAATGTAAGTTAATGCAAACTTAATGAACGTTAATTAATCATTATAATTAGAACATACAGATTACTTAGGTAACTCTCTATAGAATGTTACATTCATAGTTATATATTACACATTACATACATTATTTACTGTGGAAATACCATAGCACAATATGATTTACCAACTGATTTGTAAAGTATTTATCCTACTAATATAATAAACGTGAAAGTTTGTGAGGATGTATGAATGTTTATAACTTTTTTACGCAAAAACTACTGAACTGATTGCGATGAAACTTGGTATGTAAGTAGCTGGAGACCTGGATTAACACATAGGCTTTTTATCCCGATATATTTATGTAGATATATATTTTTATAGAGGCCTTATTTTGAAACTGACAAATTGAACTTCTAAATTGACCGATAAAGCTAATAGGTATATTTCGTAATAGAGGTCGGACATTATTGAAACTATGGGTATTTCATACCAAGGATGTTGATGGAATATCCAGATTTTTCTAAAAAAAGAAAGAGAAGATATTCTGAAAAAAAATTATCATTGTTTTAAGCCAAAGAATCTACCTATTTATCGACTACATAACGCTCCTAAAGTGTTTTTACACCTCTCTGTAACACCTGTTATGTGCACTTGTATCAGGATATTAAAAGTACGAATAAACAATAACATCATCTGTACTGTTTAGGCGGCGCATTTGCCAGTCAATGGCACGCCTGTAATTGATTAGTACAAGTACCAATGATACTTATTCGAAAATGTATGTAATTTTTTAATTTTAATTTTCGCTATCAACTCTACGACATAGAAGACAAATTAGTGAAAAACTAGACAGAAGTACCGGGTGCATGCAAAATGTTTTTCATTATCAATATAAATAAATAAAATTGGAGTGTCTGTTTTTAATGTGAAAATAATTGTTTTTTTAAGCTCGTACAGTTATTTGCACAACACCTATGCCTAAAAACGGAACGGGTGGACCCATTTCCACGGGACTTTCACTGGCAGATAGCTTGTGTTATAAGGAGTAAATTAGGCTACTTTTATTTCGAAAAAAGAGTTAGGGTTCCGCGCAAAATATATAAATATGTACACGCGAGTGAAGCCGCGCGGGAACTGCTAGTATATACATATAACACTGATGAGCACGTCACTAAAACAGTTTTTTTTTGTTTACTTATGACACGTCACAACACACATGTCACAAACTCATAACTTAGCTGCTTCTTTAGCTAGTTACTAGCCGATACCAAAGAACAATTATTTTTACCAGTGATCGCGTGGTGGTCGGATTTCGACCATGGTTTATTTCATTGGCCAATATTACTTGACCAGTCATTGTATAGACTTTTGTACCATGACAGGTCAAAATATATACTGGACACTCATAGCTGTATGTACCCGTTTTTGCATTTTTTTTTAACTTTGTAGCAAATATTGTTTAAAAGTTTTAGCATTCGTCGCTTCTTCTCTGTATAAACTATAAGTGTGCGAAATTTCATACTCCTCCGTCCGCCCAATTTTTGTAAAAAGGGATCCAAAGTTTTCGCTTCACGTATTAATATATAGATAATCTATCTAGGTAGCCACCTGCCCCGACTTCGCACGGCATATATATATTGATTTTTTCCGACATCTTCAACCGTCATAGTCATATTTCAGCTATTTTACACAAAACCTTAATAAAATTTTACACCTTAACCTTCGTCATGAATCACTTCGTCGATTGGTGAAAACCGCATTAAAAACTTTTTTTTTTTTTAAAGAATACCAGCAACGTGGGTCACACATTGCTAGTATTCTTTGTTAACCCCTCCAGGTAAGCGAAACTATTGCGTAGTTTAAAAGATCTAAGCGTACAGAGGCGCACACACGGCGGCTACCGACTTTGTTTTATACTATGTAGAGATCGTAAACTTAGTATATAGTATACAAGTTTATTGTAGAAATATATTCGTTTGTGTAGTTTTGTTGATCACTAGGCACGAAGTAAAAATATTTATTCTCTGACAAAAGCAATACATTTGAAGATTATAAACAATCATAAAAATGATTATAAAAGTTATATCTAATAATTATACCCTAAAACAAATTTATAGGATAATAAAATAAAATACTTTTATGTACATTTATTTATTTACTTGTGATATTGGTTTTTACAGATAATTTACAAAAACTTTAATACGTCATTACAACGTTTTACCATTTCCGATAAGGGCTGCGCACTCCGGTTATTCTTTCATTCGGACGTAGCTCACAAAAATCTTATTATTTTATGTTAAACGTTAAAACTGACCACGATATAGATTAATTTCGGTATTATTTAGAAAAGTAAATTGCTAATTTCCATACAAAACTTGAAGGAAAGGATTGTTTTGGAACTTATCACACTCAAAATATTCACAGTTCTAGATTACAACGCAACTTCTTAGTTAAATAATATTTATGTAGGGACGAGTACAAAAGTTAGATTCGGAGACTTCTGAATAATATAATTACCTATGTACCTAATTCATTTACATTATCTAAGGTAACTATAATTAATTACCTAATAACATAATGTAATTAATAGTGGTAAAAGAAAAATTCACTTTGTAACGTTTTGGTGTATTTGTTGTAGAGTGCTTATGTTACTGTGATTGTCCTATATTAGTGAACTAGTTGACCGCGCAAATTCGTCTGTGTTTGTAAATTTTCCCCGTTTTAGCAAAATTTTTCATTGATGCTCAGCTCCTATTGGTCGTAGCGTGATGTTATATAGCCTTCCTTCCTCGATAAATGAACTATCCAACACAAAAATAATTTTTCGATTCGAACCAGTAGTTCCTGAGATTAGCGCGTTCAACCAAACAAACAAACTCTTCATAATATTTCGCTTTATAATATTAGTATAGATGTTAAGATGCACCAATTGCTAAGTGCAAGTTTGAAATTGTTTTATTAATTTATTTGAACTGAACTGAAGATCGCGTGGTGGTCGAATTTCGACCATGGTTTATTTCATTGGCCAATATTACTTGACCTGTCATTGACTTTTGTACCATGACTTTTTTTTGACTGCATTTTTTTTAACTTGTAGAAAATATTGTTCAAAAATTTTAGCATTCGTCACTTCTTCTCTGTATAAACTATAAGTGCGCCCAATTTTCGTAAAAAGGGATCCAAAGTTTTCGCTTCACGTATTAATATATAGATAGAACATACACCGGCGGACGTTAATGTGTAGGTATTCCGTGAATCTTAGATTCAGCGATTTACAACATACTCATCAGTGTTTCTTCAAAAAGCGATAAAGCCAGTGTTTACTCTTTTATCCATATTCAACTGTTTTATTCTGCAACGTCGTTAATACATTGCAGAACAAAACAGTTCAATTTTGGTTTGAAAACAATTGAGGTTTACAAAAACATTACGTATGAAACAATAACGATCTATTTGAGCCTTCTTACAATAATTGGTGACTTCATTTTATACCTGCTACAACTTCTGTTTCTGCATATTTATTTTTGAAGGTAAATTTTTTTTGGCGCGTTAATGAAAAATGATGAGAGTAAATTTTTACGATGCGCGCGCACACCGTAACGAAAAACCGACATCCTGAAGTTACCTAGTCAACATTTTAGATTTTCAGAAAAGTTACCTTTTAACGTTAACTTCACGATAGTGATAAAAATGGTTTTTACATATTACGATTACTTTATTATTACGAGTACGTTTGTAGAATTTAAGGTTAGTTGACGGTATGTATTATTTATTATGATATTTAAATAAACTTTATTTAACTAGATAAAAGTATAACTTCTTACGTGCATACATAAGTACACACACACTTTTTTTGATTGTAAGGTAATTTGATCAGATGTGATTTTATTTGATTTAAACTTCTGTCACACTGTGCTATTTTAGTCCATCAATCTAATAGTAAGAGGGCTCGGACTTCCGGGCAATAGCAAGTTCAAGTTAGCATGCGACCCTGATCTTCTTAAGCCATCTACAATCCCCAATCCATCTGTATATAAGCAATATCTGAGTCCTCCCATTGACGGCCTTCTTACCAACTTTTCCCTTTAAATATACTCACAATTTTCACATGTTTAATTACCAGTGTGCCCGGTTGTGGGCAATACACCCTTACTATAGATAGATAGATAACTCTTTATTTGTACAGGAGTCTTACAGTAGAAGTATCATATCATTAATATCATACTATGTGAGCGGAACCAAAGTTTAGTTGAAAAAAAAAATAGGCAGTCATGGGACTGCCGACAGAAGTGGAAACTTAAACGAAACGACGAACTTAAAACGTCACATTAGCAGGTTGGTGACATTAATTAATAAGGAGCTGACAGAACTCAATTGTTACATTCGCGCTCTCTAGTGGATCTATATATGTATGTATTACTAGCAGTTGCCGCGCGGCTTCACTCGCGTGTACATATTTATATATTTTTGCGCGGAACCCTAATTCTTTTTCAAAAATAAAAGTAGCCTAAATTACTCCTTATAATACTAGCTATCTGCCAGTGAAAGTCCCGTATAAATTGGTCCACCTGTTCCGAGGATTAACCGAAACAAACAGACAGACAGACAACAATTTTAAAAACTGATTTTTAAGCATAGGTATCGTGCAAATAACTGTATGAGTTTAAAAAATAACTATTATTTTGACATTACAAACAGACACTTCAATTTTATTTCTTTGTATTCATGTAATGATTAGCGTGACGGTCACGAGTTCAGTACTTTTTCCCCATAGCAAAAGTGCACAAACGTGCCTAAAGAAGTTTCCACTTCAAAAATGTGGGTGCTTAATACACCTCCACCGACCACCTGACGTGTTTCGGGGATACAAGCTTGAGTATGTGTACCTATGTATTTATCTTATCAACCACTTCACAAGTGGTTTTTCCTTTATAAGTGTTGGTATTAAAGTGACAAACATTTCTAGAGCAGCAACGAAATCTATAAGAAAAAAAATAGCATCAGAAATAAATTAGATTACAGATAAAGAAGATCACTGTTCGCTGTATCTTTCAGTGATAGAAAAGTAGTAGATATTGAGATAAACTATATCAAGTCTCGTGTAACACAAGTTGACACACAGTGACTGTAGATATTAGTAATAGATTTACACGAGTGTGAAAAAAATGAAATTGATGAAAACCACGAGAGAGATTGTATAAAAAAAACTGTGTGGTGTCGTGGAACACCAGATAGGAACGAAGTTCCCTAATATAAAAATATTAATTTCAAGTTCTATTCGAAGTATAAAGAAAATAATTATTGGGGAATACATTTTTTATTGTGATATTTTATCGATAAAAATCAAAAAAACTACTTTACAAAATTTTCTTAACACCTTTATTTTATTTACAATGACTTATAAAAATGTATAATAATAATAATAACAGTCATCACGTAGACTATACAATAGACACTGTATAGCCATCATACATAGACTATACATAAAAATTTTTGCTGGGAACGAAGTTCTTTATGGGGCGTTGCAAAAGGGTTTTTGCAACGCCCCATAAAGAACTTCGTTTCAAAATAATTGAAAAAGGCTATGTACAATGCTAAGGTACTTCTGTTTTTTTCAATATTTATGCATATGGCATAATAGGTAATATAACGGTTTTGGTATACCTACCTACTCCTCAGCTATATGAATCTCACTGAAGCACAACTTGATAAGCTTGAGCGACTTCAAAATTTTTGTATAAGATTCATATTTGGGCTACGAAAATATGATCACGTTTCTGAATTCTGTCAAAAGCTCAAGTGGCTTCCAATTCGTTCTCGCCGGAATACTCACATACTCAGTTTTCTTTACAATATCTTATTCAATCCTAAGGCCCCTTTTTATCTCAAAGAACGGTTCAAATTCCTTCATAATACACATGAAAAATCTCTGAGGTCATCAGAAGATTTGAGACTGGAGATGCCACTACATTCCACAAAATTTTACGACAATTCCTTTACTGTTGAAGCTGTACGCTTGTGGAATGCGTTGCCAGTCACCATTAGGCGAGCGCAGTCAATAACAATTTTTAAGAAAATGGTTTATGAATATTATTTGTCACTTTAGTTTAATCATATCCGTATTAAAGTATGTTGTATATAAATAAAAATATGTATAAATGTATGTATTGTATTAGTATGCATAAGCAGACTAAATATACAGGATATCTGTATGTTTTTATATTGATTAAGTTATAGTAATTATAGTTCTTCATAAAAAAATTTAAATGCACCTCCAACTACAACTGTCTCTTCGAAACAAATTGATCCATCCTAAGGTTGCCTGGAAGAGATTGCATTTTGCAATAAGGCCGCGTTTTGTACATAATCTGTATGACAAATGTATGTATGATAATTATACTGTAAGACTGGTGTACAAATAAAGTGTAATCTATCTATCTATCTACTATCCTTGCAGTTTCTACGTCAGTTAATTAATTGCCGAAATTTTCTAATAGCGTACACATAACTATATCTATTCGATAGCCTTGCATATTAGTACCATATATATGGTATTTATCAAAGGATCTTGGAAATGTGGGTACCCACAAGGTCCAATTGATTTTCTTTTCTGTTTTCTGGTTTTATGTTCTTCGCTTGTTTTCTGTTATAGTTGCAATGCATTATGTTTTGCTCCTAATTAACCATTACTTTGTTTCAAATAGTGGCTATGTATCATCTGCGTCACAGTACTATCTCAAGGTAATCCTTAAGATAGCACTGTTGCGCACAGCAAGGTAATCCTATTTTAATGCGAACGTGAGTTTCTTTGTTACGCCATAACTACTTAACCGATCGTCATGAAATTTTATATACACGTTGACAGGGGTCCAAATAAAGGCATAGAGTACCTTTTATTCAGAAACAAAGTACTCTTCCCGAGGGCAGGGCTGCCATCCGTCCGGGTTTCCCCGGATTTGTCCTAGTTTAGAGGGCGTCCGGGGAGCGTCCGGACTTGGTTTTCATAAATTGTCCGGGTAAAACCCGTACACTGTGCCAGGGGACAATTATAATTGTTAGATGAATCGTTAGCAAGCTAAGAATTTATATGAAATCAGCATTTTTTTAGGTTTCCGGGAAAGAATCTCGATTTCACCCATGTATCCGGATTTTTTTAAGTTTTTATCCGGAGTCAGCAATTTAAGTGATGGCAGGCCTACCCGAGGGATACCTGAATTGATTAACAAAATCTATATTCACGCGAGCGAAACCGCGGGCAAAAGCTGCTATTTTATAAAGATAATTCACTGTTTTTTACCTGCTGTGGTTTACCTTTCCGCAATAAAAGCGTGATGCAATTTGTAATATAACTTTATTATTTTGTACTGAATACAATCACGTAGCTATCAGTCTGTTTTTAAATGTCGCAAGACTTACCCAAGTGTGAGTCGTGTGCATACTGCATAGTGTCGAGGGAATTCCCTCTGTTAACAGTAGATGAAAAGAGGATATACCAGAAAAAATAGTACTGTTCCCTGTACCTGAATTGATTGAAAAACCGGACACGTGCGAGGCTGACTCGCGCACCGAGGTTTCCGTAAGCAAACAAACTTGTATGTTGGTAGTACGTCGGGACGTCCATCGCGGGCATCAATTCTCGAAGATTTTTGCATTTTTTGCCTGAATTTTCCGAAAGACAAACTTAAATTTGCTGTTCTAAAAATACTCTCCCATACATCAATTTACGACAGTCAACTTTCCAACTACAAAATATAAATTTGTAATCACAAAAACTATTTTTAATGTGACATAACAACAAATTAACGACTTCTGGTTTTATTTTCCTTTACTTGTGCTATCAGACCTTGCTTCTTACCAAATTTCATGATTCTAGGTTAATGGGAAGTAGCCTATATGTTTTGATTCCCCTGAATGAACGAACGAAGTATTCAAATTTGATAAAATCTAAGTGATAATGGCCGTATCTTTTGATTGCGTTAACTTAGAAGCTTGATTTTTTTTACAGCTTCAAGGGACCGCTGTCATAAGTATTATATCCTCTATCACAAACGTTTTGACGTAGGTACGTTTGTGACCGACAAACCAAAAACAGTTTTGTCAATTTCATTCACACAACTAGAAAACACAAACTTTGACAAAAACTCTAAACTACTGTGTAACTAACGTAGAGCTCTGCAGCTATCTTTGCACTTACTGGGAATTGGGTAGATGCCTATGCTTAAAATAAATTATTTCGCCAAGTGTCGCAATAAAATAACTTAAAATACTGTGAAAATTGTCGTCCAATGTTATTTTAACGTTTTTAATTTAGATTATAATTGTTAAATTAACATTAAAAGTAAATGGTTTGACAATCCTAAGGCGTGACGTCACGCCTTAGTATTTCATACAAAAATGTACGGAAGGTACCGTTTTGACGTTTAATAAAAAGATACTGATTTGACCTGACAGTCATCTACCCTATTAGCCCTGCGCGCAACGTCATGTTACGGTGTACTTGATACTCAGTTCACGGCATCATATATGATCTAGATGATAGCGATATAGTTTTACCTAAAACGTAATTCTGGATAGACAGGCAGCCTTTTAACAAAGAACATTTTGTTATGAAAACATTAAGTAGTAAAATATACAGTCGGTTCAGTGATAACTAACACCTATCTATGCTAATGCGTTGCCGGCCTTAGAGAGTAGAGGAGGGAGGGGGAGGGGGGGAGAAAAGGAGGGGAAGAGGAAAGGGTTAGGGCCTCCAGTAACCTCACTCACTCGGCGAAACATAGCACAAGCATTGCTTCTCTGCCTGTTTTCTGAGACCGTGGTATCACTCCGGTCGAGACGGCCTATACGTACCGAAGCATGGTTCTCCCACAGTTTTGTATCTTAATATAAAGAAAATTGTGTATTAGTTTTTTTTTTTAACAACAGATAAAGCTGCTGAATGGGTAAAACAAAACATCGTTTAAAAACCTCTTGATAGACCAGTTCACAAGTTTGAAAACCTGTTATAAGTACTATCGACTTTCTTTTTGTCCACAAGTTTGTACGTACTTATATATAATAACATGTTTCATTGCAGGGCAAGCAATTTTGTGCTTTACATAATTTGAAACGAGAGTCTATTTCTTAAAGGTATTATTAGAGTAAACCTTCTGAACTGAATATAATAAATACTCTATGATGAAATCGAACAATTTTAGTTATGTAATTTCTTCGTACTCGGTGAAACTCGTTCATCCGTGAACCAAGAATAATTTGCATACTTAATCTTTATCTTTTCTTTACTCGTCACGTAAACAGGCAAAACAACAAATAAATACAGCAGTTTATTTATATAACTCATTTATTTTATATTCACATTGTAGTTACGAGTTTCAAGAGGTGAAACACCAGCTTTTACATATAAAATGAGAACAAAAATATTTTCACAAAAAATAACTAGGTATAAGAGAAAATGCGTTCCAACGAAAGCTTTTATTGTAGTAACTAGAATTTCTGCTACAGTCGAGTTATAGCAAATGATACCTAACTATATGTACTTGGCAGTTCCTTTGCGGAGTCGAGAGATGAAAAATAATGATTAATACTGATGGATGCCAAGTCGAGCGAGAGAGTCAACGCCAATCAAGATTAAAGTGAGAAATGAACAGCGACCACGACTGGACAGGCTGAACGAACTGACTCTCAGCCCTCACGCTTCCATAGTTCAAAGAAAAGCTATACAATAATTGACTAAATACCTTAAATTGCTATGGGATAGCCGTGATGATACACAGATTGTGATTAGAACAAAACAACGCGATACACGCTACAATAGTTGATAAAATGCGACATAAGCTAACACGAACGAAATTTATAACTTGATAATTATACAAGCTAACATCCAATATCATGTTTTGGTATCACTCCATTCAACAGCATCCGTACACTAGCAGTTTCGCTTCCAAATCACACAATAACGAGGTCCATATCGATCGTTGGGTGCTACAAGTAAACAATGTGCTAGTGTATAGATACCTTTATAACAATAAATGTATCGTCACGTCACATAAACTAAAGTCATCGCACAATTTATTAATGCCTAAATAAGACAATCCAGACTACTAAAGATATTAAAGTATTATTGAGCATAATTATTAGATAACGGCAGTCAACTTAAAACACAATTATCGAAATAAAAATGCCATATTGAGTATAGTTTTATAGGGTCAAATGATAAAATACGTTCGGGTTAAGCAAGCACGTACAGAACCTGTATTAGTGTTGGGTGGAAGCGGGGCAATATCGACCTTTGCAATGTTTCCAATTGAAAAGTTTGCTTTATAAAACTCTGAGGAACATTCCGTACTAAGTAAACAGGCTGGCATCAAATATAACATCTCGTATCAAAGACATTGTATAATACCGGCAATATACACACAACTGTGATTTAAATATACATAAACAAAGTTTCATAAGTGCTTGCTTCGGATACAATCCCGCAAAATCGAAATAATACATTTCATTCGTAAGCATTAATATATTTCTTATACATATATATCATATGTATCTAAGAAATCTACAAACTAAAATGAAAAAAATGCATGTTAAACGAATAAAAATGTCGTAGGCCCTTTGTAAATGGTTACAAATATAATAATAATATCAGGAAGACAAAATTAAAACGATTTTATGTCAAACATATTGCACTAACTAGTTATACGGAGTGTTGGGTCCTTTGTATCAAATATATTTATGATGCAATACATGTCGCATTGTTACATTTCCAAAAAAAAAATACAAATGTAACAGTTTCGACGAATATCACAACATTACAAACAGTCACAGGTTTACAAATGTCACAATTTTACGACTGCCTCAATTTTACAATAATAACTGTTACAAATTTCATTATATTAATGTCACAGTGTTACAAACAGACATAATGTTATGAGTTTGGCCATGTGTCACTATCAGTTCGGGGTAAGTATTCGTTATATCTCGAAAGAATCGTTCCTAACACACCATGATTGAATCGATTCTTACCAGCTACATGTAAACCTAAACTGTACAATCAGTTTCGACTAGCTTCATATACAGTGACTACTTTACCCGATCAAGCCATGCTGATGTTTCGATATGTTTGACAATCTCCGATAACAAAAATAATAATATACCGTATACATTTGTATACATGTAGTAACATAAAAATGCTGTAAAATGTACTTAATATTCGCTACATAACGATGTAACTCTCCACGTATGGCCCGAGATACAATAATTATTAATGTCTACCGGTACGAGTACAATAAGCGCTTTACAAATCATGTAAAATCATATCAATGAATCACAACATTCACTACGCTAATTCGACAAAACAAATCTCGCGCAGCTTAGCTCCTTATTCTAGTTCAAAGGCCATGTAACTAACTACCCTTATATCCTTTAAGAATTCCGATTATAAGGTCACCATTTCGTTACGAGTACAGCTTCATTATATCACTTGAGAAATTAACTAATTACACAAAAGTTAACTTAAAATCGAATTATTTTAACATAAAAAATGACGTTTGATTCTGTAGAAAAATGTTAAATTATTTTAGTCACACGAGTTCGCTTATACTATAGCCTCGAGGGGTCGAGGGGGTCGAGTCGGCGAGTCGCTGCGCCCGCGCTCGTCGCGGGAACGGTGCGAGCTTGCGCTTGGCTCGCGTTAGGCTCGCGCTCGGCTCGCGCTCGGCTCGCGCTCGGCTCGCGCTCGGCCCGCGCCCGGCTCGGGCTCGCGAGTCGTAGCTAACTTACAGGCACTAACACCGACACACCGGAACGTCACACAGTCACGATTGCACTACACGGTCGGACTTAGTCTTAGAGTTTAGTGAGATCAATAGTGGGGTCGGTAGGAACAGGGCTCGAAGGGGCAGGTGGGGCGTGTGGGGGGTCAAACGCGGTCGCGCTCGTCGAGCGAGTGGTCGGAAGCGCGGTCGGGGCGCAGCTCCCGCTCCAGGTCCAGCGAGCGCCGCTCCAGCTCCAGGCGTCCGCCGCCGCCCGGCCCGCGCCGCCCCGCCTCCAG